>PVIU01003867.1:0-27045 GCA_004026605.1 Ondatra zibethicus | reverse complement strand
TTTTAACTGGCAGAGGAAACAGACCGGGTCCAGACCACTAGAGTGTATCGCTATGGGGCAAATCCAGCTCCAGGGCCTGGGTCATACCTTGGGAGCACCGCTTCTTGTAAAAGTACTGCAGCGCCAGGATCGTGAGCACAGCCAGACTGAGTGGGAGGGCCACCAGGGTTCCCAGGAACGCTTTCTTCCAGCGGGACGTTCTGGGTAGGAATACATCTGGAAGACATGTCTCATGTGGTTTGTTGTCTCGACTTAGGCTCCACTAGCCACTGAAACAAGACTATCTTGGACCTCACATCCTGGAAAGCCTTGAGGGACCTTAGGGTGGCCAGTTACACCTTCCGTGAGAGCCCCTGTAGCCAGGCATGAACTGGACATGAGGGCAGCTGTGCAACCTTCAGTCCAGGTAGGATCTGATGCAATGGCAGGACTCAGACTGGTGTGAGCATGGGCAGGGAGAAGGGAGGGCTGTGAATGGAAGATAAAGGACAGGTCCTGGTATACCCTTTTCCTCTTATAACCAGGCGATCACTTCTTCTGGCTCTGATGCTGCCCTTGAATCCAACGTGTTTTGTTTTTGAAAACCAGTGAGCTGTTCTACCTGGTTGAAGAATCCACAGGTTGTCACCTGCTTCCTAACATTTATCTCAGTTATCATGGCACTGGAAGAATTCCCAACAAAGCCAATAGCTGTTTAACCACAGCTGCTTCCCAAGCGTAGGATGCGGCCTGTAGCTGCATGCAGGCCAGGGCAGCTCCAAGAGTGACCAGAAGATGAGGGCAAAACTGGAGCGTAACCCTGAAGAAACAGCGGTGTCAGTTTAATAATGTTTGTGTCTGTATGATCTAATTATTCAAAGGTAATGCATTATCTCAGAAGGGTGTTTCTTGAAAAGTATATTTTTAACCTCTAAGTATGGTAAATTGAGCCTGAGATCACAGTGGTTAAGAGCGCTGGTTGCTCTTCTGGGGTCTCACGTGAGAGAGACAGGCTTTGTACCAAGGAGCTAAATCCTAGCCCTCATCTTAGCCACGCTTTACTGCACAGCTGAGTGACATTAAGTATGCCCACATGTTGCACACCTATGTGCACATCAGTGTCCAATTCTAACATGTTTTCATTGTCCCAAACTGTCCACCAAACACTGACACCTCATTCACTCTTAGCCTCTAGGCTTTTCACAACCTCTATTTCACTCTCTGTCTAGATGAACTTGACTGTTCTGGGTACCTTATGTGTTATGCCCAAGTTAATCATCCCCGAAAAAAGAAACTCCATGGAACCGATTCCGATGTAAAGCACAAGAGGGTTTTTAATATTCAAACTCGAGTATGGACTACACCCCCAGTGGTAGGGGAGGGAAGTGCAACCCCAAGTCCAGGGAAAGGGAGACCTTTTAAAGAGGCAATCCCACGATCAGGGGAGTTCATGTCCTGTCGTCTTGGGATTGCGTAAGGAGGGCATCGGGTAAGGTAGTTTCTGAAACTATTGGTCAGTTTTGGGGTGCAAAAACCCTAAAAAAGAGCCATTAATAACTGACAAGGTATCTTCAAAGGTAGGATACCTCCTAGGAACATCTGGACCTCATTAAATTTTTGTTTGTTTGCTTTTTCTTTTTGTTTTTCGAGACTGAGTTTCCCTGTCCTGGAACTCACTCTTGAAGACCAGGCTGGCCTCGAACTCACAGAGATCCACCTGCTTCTGCCCTCTGAGTGCTGGGATTAAAGGTGTGCGCCACCACTGCCTGCCTAGACCTCGTTAAATTTTATGGCCCTGCTCCTTAGCTCCTTAAGGGGCTATATTCAGGATATCCTTTACAGTTCTGCTACCGCAACACGTTTCTGGAGCTGAGATCGGCCACCACTCATTATGTGGATTAAGATGAAGCCCCTTCTTTAAAAGAAGTTTGCGAAGTAAGGTCCTCACATATGTAAGTAAAGTCACATAGTATTTTCTCCTTTTGAGTCTGGTTTGTTTTGCTTAGCATTTGTAGTCTTTTTTTTTTTTTGAAATGTTAGTTTTCTAGAACTTTATTTTCACGGTCTTGTACGAAGGGGTTGGCCACTCTAGATTTATCCTTCCCATACAGTTTTCCCTCCCAATCTGCTGTCTCCCTGACTTGGTGCCTAGACCTAGGCCCTCTGTTCCAGCCCCTTTGGTCTCTCCACCTGATATCCATTAAGAGCAGTGGACTTGTGTAAGTATGTACAGATCTAAAGGTGTATATATGTAACTTTAATAATAAACTATAAGTGGTATAAATTCAGATATATATATATATATAGGGATCTAAAAAGAAAAGGAAGGAAGGAAATCCAAACTTTCCCTGATATTAAAAGAAATTAGTAGCTCTAAGTTTCCCTTTAGAATTTTTTTTTCAAATTCCTTATTCCTTTGAGAAGCAAGTAAGTCTATTTGGAAGCTAAACAACTTCTGCAGCTTTATAACCTAGGACTGTTGTTCTTAAGGACTTTCTATTTGGCATGCAAACATGCAGGACAAGACACCCAAATCCTTTCGTGCTCTAGGAATTTAAATTTAGGGTCCAGCTCCAGGCTGTAGCTTCATGCTTGCCTTAGAGACGGGCATACTTTACTTTCCCTTTGGATGAAGACAACTAACACAGACTTCCCCCACCACACAGTTACCAGGGGACTTTAGAATGATCTGTGCATGACAAATGATGCTGCCAAGTCCACCTGCTGAAGGGGCTTGTTACAGTTTGTCTTGAGATCATGCATACAGTAGGTTGCATCTGCCTGATCCAAAGGAAGATGGTGTTTTCTAACTATTGATTTAGATTTACAGGAAAAAAAATAAACCATAGGTTAGGTTTTTTTTCAAGGCTTAAAACAATAAAGGGCCGGAAAGATAGGTCAGCAGTTAAGAGAACTTGCTGCTCTTCTAGAAGACCTATCTCTGGTTCTCAGCACCCACATGAATGCTAACAACCATTCGTAACTCCAATCCCAGGGGATCTTATGACCTTTTCTGGCCTCTGAGGGCACCAGGCACACAATTGGCACACAGACATACATGCAGGCCAACAGCCATACACAGAAAATAAAATAAAATTTAAAACGGTGGACTTTGAAACCAAGCAATGGATGAAATTTCAACTCTTTACCTGTACATCTGTTGACCCAAGTCACCTTTTTATAACCCAGAGCTACATGACGTCACCCCCAGGTGCCTTCTTCTGCTTCTCAGGTCTCTCCAGCACTCCCACCATCTACAGCATGCTCTTAGTCACTCGTTTCATCATCTGAATCCCTCCTGGGACAGGAGTCAGGGGGTCGGGATTTGGGGTTCTACAAATAGTAGCTTGAGGGATGATGTTAGGAACAGATGAGTTCCCATGATGATCTCTAATGAGCCTTATGAGTTTGTTGCATGACCTTTGGTATAGAAATGCTGCTTCTTGGGCCTCCTCACTTACTGCTTAGTTGTCAGCTGCACTCTCAGAGTTACTCTTAGCCAAGTAGATTCAGGTTTCAAAGCCAACCCATCCCGTACTCAGCCAGGCCTCAGAATCCTGGGCCAACCATCATGGAGCTTTTGATGATCAGAAAGATATGTGTGAGCCAGTGCCTACTGACCTGCAATCTGGAGCACAAACTCTTTCTTCTGGGCTAGCAAGGGGTTCTGGATTGAGCAAGACACGTTGCTATGAGCCCCTCTTCGGACAGTCACAGATGTGTTCAGACTGAACAGGCCCTGGGCATTCTGGATGATGGCTTCAGACTCTGGAGGAAGACACTGCCCCTGGTGGTCTCTCCACTGAACCTCAGGCTTGGGGTACCAGCCGCTGGAACTGCACCGCAGCTGAATGCCTCCTTCGTTGAAGCCCTCAAGGGAGATGTGTGGGTCTGAGCCCAACCCTGGGAAAGCAGGAGTGTGGAAGATCAGGCTTACTTCTAGAAACTGCATAAAGTTCATGCCGCTGGTCACCATCTGAGGTCAAAATATGACGTCAGGAATTATGACTACTCTTCTTATCACGTATGTGAGCTCACAGCCCTCCAGCTATGAACTGCCAAAGAACAGTTTAGATTAGGCAGGGATATTAGGAGATATTCAGAGGAGGGCTATATGTATTTAGTTATATGTGCAATAAATGACCCCACTGCAATGAAGAATTGTCTCGCCCAGAATTCCAATAGACTATCCTCTATTAATTCTCACTAAATCTCAAATGCCTTACATATGCAGTTCTTTCCCAGTCAAATAGAGCTGGCTCTGTTATCTATATGGTTCTCATTTGTCATTTAAGTATCAATTTATGTGCTAAGAGTCAAATCCAGCTCTTATCCATCTATGTAAACATCCTCTCACTGACCTATATCCCCAGCCATATATTTTAAAACTTGCAATATATCAATATATGTGTAGGTATGTGTGTACAATATGTCTTGAGTCCATTTTTGTTGGTAGTATGTATATAGTTTTAAGGCTGACTACTCTGCATGTATGTAACAATAATGCTCAAAGAAAAAGAGGCTATCAACTTGAGAATGGGTTTGAGGGGTTTGAGAGAGAGATTCTGGAAAGGGTTGGAGAGAGGAAAGAAGGGGGAGAATAATGATGCAATTCTATTTCAATCAAAACCATATTGAAACATTAATGTCTAAATACTAATAATATATAAAATGCATATCAGGAAAGCCCCAGGCCTTTCTCCGTCATTTTTATTCCTTACATCTTTACTACTTAGATAACCAAATCTATTCCCTTCTAGCTTCTGTTTCTTACATTTCTTTCTATGCTATTCCCCTTTATTTCTTGTTCATGAAAATATATATCATCAAATTTCTTTACATGTGTTTTTCTGTCTTCCTAGTGGATTCCAGGAATTCCCACACATCTGCTCATGGAGCTCCTTGTCTTTCTAGCTTCAGAATGTGGACAGTGGGGATGGGGCACTTTCAGCTCCTATGTGCTGGCACTTAGGAAGCTTCAGCGCTCAAGAAACTCTAAGTAATACTGCACAAACTAATCTTGCACAAATGCCTGTTATACCTTGATGTCACTTTGAGTCACCTTGTCATTATGGGCTAAAATTATCCTTTCAGCTGTTTTGAAGTCATTCAATATTTTTTATGAACTTTTCTCCCTTTTATTTGCTGCCTATAGATTTTATAGGATTTCTTTCCTCTTTTTTAACTTCTAAAAAAACTTTTCTTTTTCTTTCTTTTCTGGTACTGGGGATTGAACCATGGCCTCGTGCATGCTAGGCAGACACTTCTTCAATCCCCACCCGATATTTTAACATATTGTGTGTGTTTGTTCTCAATCTGAGACTTCCCCCCACGCGGTTCTGTCTCCTTGGTTTAAGGCAGCTCGGTCCAATCCAATCCTTTCCTCGGTCTCCTGGCTAACTCAGGAACATACCTGCTACTTCCAGCTCCCACATAGCTTCTCCAGAGAAGTTGTGGGAAAGAAAGCGGCACCCATATTGGCCCTCATCGGAGGGAGTCACGCTGAGGACATGCAGGGTCACGCTGCCATCTACGATGTCATTAGCTTCGAATATGGTCCTGTTACGGAACTCTGGCATCTGCGGGTTGGAGAACCCCTGCTGTTCCTGGTACAGGTACACCACATTTGAGACCTGGGTCCGAAACCAGCGGATCTCCATGTGCTCTGCGTCTTGGTATGGCGACAAGTGGCACTGGAACTCAGCCGTTTCCCCGACAAGGGCCAACATGGAGTCTCCAGGGCCCAGCACCTTGACCTCGTCTAGGACAACAATTCAACACACACTTAAAACTTAAGTTTTTAAAATTCACTTCCCTTTGCAGATCAGAAATCTACAGCAAACTATTCAAATGACAATGATGAGTTGCTCTCTGAGGACAACCCATGTGGTTTCCTGGAGAAGAAATTGTTACAAAAAAAGTCAGAGTGTAAGCACACTAAATGCAATGTTTGACAAAACATTATGCCTGTGATATAGAATAGAGAATTGCATATTTGTGCAAGTGTGCTAAGAAAAATATCTTGAAAGGGAGAAGCCATATGGCTGATGGTGGTGATTTCTGCGCAATGAGAATGGAAAGTCTTATTTTGTCCATGTCTTAGTTAGAATTTCTTTTGCTGTGATAACTGCCATTGTCTAAAAGCAAACTGAGGAGGAAAGGACTTATTTCATCTTACAGGCAAGTCAAAGCAGAGACTCAAGGCAAGAGCCTAGAGGCAGGAACTGAAGCAGAGGTCATGAAGGAACACTGTCTACTGTCTTTGTTCTCCGTAGACTCCTCAGCCTATTTCTTTCATACCCCTGGAACCCCTGCCCAAGGTGGTACCCTACACAATGGGCTGGGCCCTCCCATATCAATTATTAATTTTAAAATGCACAGGCTTGCATGCAGGCTGATCTTATGGCGGCATCTTCTCAAGTGTGCTTCCCTCTACTCAGGTACCTCTGACTTGTGTCAAAATGACAATAAACTAGCCAGGACAGGCGGGTTCACAGTGTTTATCAATAGAATACACATGTGCAGCTTCTACAAAAACAAAATATACAGGAACATAACCTATGGGCCTGCTGTGCTCTGTCGATTTTAGTATTTAAGCGCCCACTGAGTTCTGTGGCTGAGAGACTTGTCATCATCTTTCCCTTGGACATTTCTCTTCTTCCGTGGGGTTGCCAGGTTGTCTCTATGCTGTCCTTAAATTAGTCCATTTCCTCCTTTCCAAACTCAGCTACAACTTCTTCCCCAAGCTCAAACATCCCAGATCTCCCTCCCCATCCTTCACTTTGCCCCATAGATCATTCATCATTTTGGACAAAACCTTTTGCCTCCTGGATGACTGCTGGTCAATCCCAATCACCTCTGTTCACTCTCCAGGGTCTATTCAGCCCACTTTCTGATACACCTGAGGTCTCCCTGTCATCTCCCCTTCTTTCTCTCTTCACCCCATCCCAGTTCATTCTCCATCTGTTTCCTTCCCAAGGAATATGTTCTTTACAAAGCTTTCCAGGGAAAGAGAATTGATCTTATCTGTGCTTATCTTTGCTCCTGGGAAGTGTATGTGAGAAACGGGCTGGTGAACCACTGGAAGAGCGTCAAGTGCTATGGCCCTTTAACAGCTAGTATGGAAGTAGAGAATGGTGAGATATAACTACAATCCCGGCATTGGGGAGGCCAAAGCGAGGGGATCGTGAATTCCAGGCCACCCTGGGCTGCATAGCAAGAACCTGTCTCAAAAGCAAAACAACAAAAACAATGACAAAAACAAATGAAAAAATAAACCAAACAAACAACAAATCCAAACCCTTGCATGGGAATACTTTGCATTTTAGCAGTTAGTATGATCTGCTGCTGTATTATGAGGGCCCAATCCCAGAGGGCACCTAGCAAAGATAGGGGCAGAGTTTGGGTGCTCATATCCTGGGTGAACTGAATATGGCTGCAGATCAAATGTATTACCTGAATCTACCTCTCCCAAGCAGAGGATGAGGAGAAGATGGGTGAAGAAGATGCTGCTGCGCTGAGGCGTTTGTTTCAGAAACCCCACGAACACTGAGAAATCTGCCATCTGTCAGCAGTGTGGGCCACCTAGAAAGCAATAAACATGCTAGGTGATATGGGCTGTGAGCCTCCGCCCAGCAGCTCTGAGATCAACTGCTGTCTCAGTTATTTGTTGTTTTCTGATTTGGGAGTTTTCACATTAGGCCCATGGCTTCTTTTAAACCCTGACGGGACATGAGAACTGCTTCTAATTTTACCAGGTGATGTTGTTACCATTGGGCTTGTTGGAATTCATGGAACTGTGAGTGGACAGGCCTGAAGGGTCCCAGAGGAAGCCAAGTATTGTTTAGAGTCAGGAATGGAGCCATACATTGTGTGGGTAATCAGTGTCACCCTTCTCTGGGTTAGGAACACTCCCCCAGGGAATTGGAAATCTCAGAAGAATCTCAAATGCAATTTTATCTCCCTTCCTCCCCACCACTGACCACTGTGTACAATTTTCTTTGCCCTAGAACATCAAGTTCGTAAAACAGAGGAAAAGAGAATTGTTTTTCCCCCCAAACAGAGTATATATCTGGTGGCTGCCTGCCAACTTTTTGTACATTCTGGGACAATTTCATCTATTCTGATTCCTTAGGTAGTGCTTTCAGGGAGTTAGCTAGTCGCTGTTCTTGTGTTTATAGCATCCTTAGGCCCAGCTGATAAAGGCAGACCCCTGGCAAGCCCTTCTCCCTCCTGTGGTCCAGAAGACTAAGACTCATCCCACACAGAGATATCTCCTCTAGTTCTAAGTCCCCCTTGGGCTCTGTGTTAGCATCTAAACTTAGCAGCCTGCCAATCTCATGTGGTTAACTGTCTTGGAGTGCATAAAGTCTCTTCACATAGCTTCTTTATTTAGTTGTAGGATTTAAGGCAGGTTTTGTAACTGAACGAACCCCAATGTTTGTGCTTGAGCAATGGCAGGAACCAATGTCAAGGGGAACGTTTAAGGCTTCTGTGGGTTGACAAGATGTTGTTTAAATTGCATGTGGTGGTGCACACCTGTATCCCAGCATGCAGAAGACTGAGGCAAAGGATCATGAATGTAAAGAGAGCCCAGGCTACATAGCCAGACCCTGTCTCAAACATAGAGATAAAGAAATACTCTATAGACAGAAGTCGCCACCTTCTCCCTCTCTGTCCACATTCAAAACATCAGTTTGCCACTGTCTTCTAGAAACTGTTTATCCCATCACAACAGTTCCCCCGGGGAAGGAATAGTCAGTGGATTTTTACTCTTCATCCCAACTTACTTTTCTACTCTGTCTTTTGCCATCCTATTTGCAATGGCTTAGTGACACTTTCATAGCATTCCCTCCTGCTGAGAGCCAGCCACACTGTCTGAAAAACCATTGGCAAAAGATGTGGAATTCTACAGTAGGAAAGCAGTCAGAGAAGAAGGAATTGATGAGGGCTTCTCAGAGTGGCCTCTGGGCTGGAAGGACCCAGACAGGTAGGAACACAATAGTGGGGTGAGGAGGGCAATGGCCTGAGAAGTGAATGTGCCAGGTCGTGGGGCTTTGGAGCTCAGACTCAGGTGTGTGGAGGGAAGGCAGAGGAGCAAGTTGGGGCCACTCCCTTTGTGTTTCAGACTCCCTCTTTAGAGGGAGGAGAACACATAGTCCTCTGGAGCCAACTTGTCTGTTTTGATGGTCAAAACTTAGTGAGGTCATTAAGTTGTGCAACAACTAACAAAACCAGAGGTCCTGGGCAGAAAGCAAAGCTCTGGAGGACAGTAAGGCCTCTTGTCCTTTGTGGCTGATGACAGAAGTGTGAATGTGTCTATCTGTGGCAGCTCTGACAAGTGGCAGCAATGCATCCGAAGCCACACTGGCTTGGTGTTCATCCCTCATCTTGTTTCCTTCCCTTCCCTTTTGTGCCTTGGCCCTGTGGACTGGACAGAGCTTAGAGCCCCAAAAGAGCAAAACCACATGGGACACACCACCACCCAGATAGTAGCTCGCAAAGCAGTGGAACCGAGGCTGTATTTACGGGTCCAATTGGGTGAGCTCCAATGTGAGGAATCAGTCAACTCTGTCCACTCGAGAGGCTGTCAGGGCAGTAGATGGGAGCCTAGTGTACCCTTGCTCTGTTTAGTCTAGAAAAAGCGTCTGTTCTTTCCCAAGGAGTAAGCAAGGGGGAAGTGTATTTCAGAACTGCTAGAGGATTCCCCGTTCTCTGCTGTCATTTCTCTGTTGTGATATACACACACGCGTTCCACCACCAAAGCCACAGGAAAAGAGGCTTAAAATACAGGGAACACAGGTACACACAGCCTGCCCCCACACACACGCAACTCATCCATATGCCCACAGCACTGAAACTAACATAAATCGAGCACTTATTCATCAAACACTCACCCACACCATCGGTATTACTACTTTGACCAATAAGCTCAAATTACATGGGGGCCCCTTCGCACACAGCCATTGGGTGGTAAAGTGAAGTTTCCAGCCCAGCTGTGTGTACAGCACAGCGCCTGTT
The DNA here is from genome assembly GCA_004026605.1 of Ondatra zibethicus. Classification (NCBI taxonomy): domain Eukaryota; kingdom Metazoa; phylum Chordata; class Mammalia; order Rodentia; family Cricetidae; genus Ondatra; species Ondatra zibethicus. Next base: position 17,046 of record PVIU01003867.1, on the reverse strand, counting down.
TTCTCTGATCCAGCGTCCCACCAGCTGTGTTGTGTCAGGTCTGGCTTCAGCTCTCATGCGTGTCAATAACCTGAAACCATAACGCTGTTAGGGACAGCCCAGCCGCGAACAGTGCTATGCCCAGTTGCGCTGAAGAAGAGACTAGACCATAGGGGATCCAGCTCCAAAACCAATCAACTAGTGAATTCAAATTGTACTGCTAATTAAAGAAACTTAAATCAAAGTGTCCCTAAGACTTTGTCACTAACATCGTCTCAGATGGGAGTCATGGATACTTAGTCCCTGTTCAGTATTCAGGGGAGTCTGCTGGATAACCTTTCTTTCGTTGGAAGCCAGTGGTCTGACGACATCCTGAAGGGAATAGAAGAGATTCTCCTAAAGTGACTTTGTGGCAAAACACCACACCCCTCCCCACAGTTGCCTTGACGTCCCTTCCCACCTGTCCTTCAGCTAAAGGTGCCAACCCTTCCTGGAGCGCAGCTGTTCCCTAAAAGGAAACACTTTTTAGTTCCAGCCATTTGCACCAAGGTTGAAACAGGCTGCAGATTCTGACTCTGGTGGAGACGTTTGGCTGGAGAAAGGAAGAAGCTAGACATATTGAATTTGGGGTGAAGATGGAGACCTTGGTGAAGAGGCCTCGGACCTAACTAAGCTGTGTTGGTGGGGACCCTATTCTCACTGCTCTTCTGGGGGCTCCTGGGGGGTCCCTTTCTGAAGACATGAAAGATGAAAGGCTCCTTATGCACGCTGAAGTACTGATGCCCGTCTCTCACCTCTTCTGCTTGACTCTGCTGCTTTTGCAAACAGCAGTTGGTGTGCTTCATCTTCTACCCACATAAGCTCCAGTGGGCAAATGAGCTTTATGCTCTTCCCTTCGCTTTCCCACTCCGGTGCCCACTACTGCTCGCCAGCCTATACTGGTGTGATTTTAGTTGGCCCGTAAGAGGATTTCCACCCTCTTAGTCTCTAGGGCCTGAGTTGCTTTCAGAGGAGAGTCCCGAAAGAATGAACCTTTTTCATCTGCAGCGGGGAAAGAATGCATCTGAGTCTTGCCTCTTCAGAGGGCCCAGTCTGAGTGGGCATCTCTGCTAAGACACCCAAACACCTCACAACACTACCAGGATCAGGCATGATATGCCTCCCCCAGGGCCTCTCTCTATTCTCTGCTTTCTGTTTCTAGAAGGTTCATACAGGTGTTGCAAAGGAGCCGCATACCTTTCAGGAAACAACGAAAGGTCCAAGTGGCGGATGGACGCTGGTAATCTCGTCTCCCTGTAAAGGGGATGACGGTGAAGTGTTGGTCCCTGATGCTTAAGATTCTTTAGACGTGGACTGGCAGCTGAGCTCAGGAAGCGGGGTGCAGTTTATGAATGACAGAAATACTCCACCCACCTTCCATCTTAGGACATAAGTCCTTGGCTCTGCCCTTTGTTATGAAAACCAGAATAGACAGAACAAAACGAGGAAGTCTCCGTAATATCCTGTCCCTGTGAGGAAAATCACAAGTTAAATTCCCATAGAAAATGTCTCTCCAGGGTCTTAGAAAGAGGCCAAAGGTACCTGAGAACTTTATCAGAACAGGCTGCATCTGCAGAAGCTAAGAGAGTGGAGCCCAAACTGGCCACCCAGGATTGCTGAGTAGGTCAAGCTAAGCACCCAGGGAGCGGCACAGTTATCCCAGCTCTCTTCCTAGTCACATCGAAAGACCCAGAGACTGAGCTCCAATCTCCATTAAAAGTTGGGAAATGCTTTCGTGCCCAGCTCCTATTTAACCCATCATATCCCTCTGCGGGGAAACACCGGCAAGGAAGTAACCTGGGAACATTGCCACAAGCAGATGACAACAGCTGTTCATGCACAGCTCGGAAACGGTGGGGTATAATCATCTCTGTGGTGAAGCTGAGCTCCACATGGAGCTGAATGGAAATAGAAGAGAGGCTGGCTAGAGGTGGGAGAACCCACCCCTCTCTCGAGTTTGTCAGAGAAGGTGTGTCCATCCTCTTCAAGTCTCTCCAGCCATCGGTTACAACTCTGTCTGCACCTTCAACCCTCATCCTTGCTTTTCCAATCTCTGCTCTTTGCATTCTTGCCTCCTAATCTCTTCACCGAGCAGGGAAGCATCGCCGTTACACCCACTACCCAGGCACGGGCTATCCTATCTGCCTCTTTTCTGTCCATCAGCACTCTTTCCAAAGAGCCTGCTCAAAATTCCTGCCTGATGGCTGAATCTGACCTCTTCCTGTGTATACGCCTCTTCCTTCTCAGTCTTGATAAGGGGATCTGTGATACGGCCACCACGGCCATCAGAGTAACGGCCCACAGGAGGCGAGAAGGTAGCTTGGTTCAATACAACTAGTAGCCCATGTTGGTTCAAACTTTAGGAGTGTTACCCTAAGTAGTTTATTTTAGGCATATTTAAGCACAGCACAATTTAGTGAAGACTTTTCTGACAATAATTAACTCAATCCCATGTGTATAATAAGGCACAAAATAAGCTAAATAACGATTATATGTGACTACATTGAAACCCCTTATAAAGTACACATAAACCTGCAATAAAGATGGGTTCTATAGATTATCTGAGAAAAACAAGCTTACAATAAGTGTCTGGGAGGACAGCCATGGGGTGGGGTGTGTCTCGGTCACACATATAGTGCAAAGGTCATCAGGCTATTAGCCGTGTTTGCTCACAGCCTCCTGGGCAGCTAACTGGTTATGCAGCTCTTCTTTTGAGGGAACGACCCTGTTTGTTTAATCCTCCAGGTTCCTCCAGTGCTCATCTGTGAGCCCAATGACCTCTTTGCCTCTTCTATCTCCCCCACCCCCTTTATTTTAAAGAAAAAAAGGATGATTGTGACAGAGGCTAAGATTGAGTGCATCGCCTGTGTGGCTAGTATAAGTAATATAGTCAAGCATAACAGAATTCTAAGACTAGCTAACACTAACGGAGGACCCAGAAAAGGGAAAAGCCATCTTAACCCTGATGGCTACTCAAAGGTCACTTGAAAGATACTGTTTGTCTCTATGCAAATCACTAATTTGACCTTTTGTAGTATGAAGGAAATCTGATACATTAAAGCAACACATGACAAGAAATTGTTGACAATCAAAGTTATGCTTGACCAACAAATAATCTATAGTAGCTTTATTTTGTCAAATGATGGCTCTCAATTTGCCCATCTTCTAGCTAATTTCTGCTAATATTTTTGCTATAATATTATTTTACTAAACATACACGCCAATTTTTATAAATACTTATTATTATTTATTTGTTATGAATATAATGGTCTGCCTGCATGTATTCCTGCAGGCCAGAAGAAGGCACCAGACCTCATTACAGATGGTTATGAGCCACCATGCTGTTGCTGGGAATTGAACTCAGGAACTATGGAAGAGCAGCCACTGCTCTTAACAGCTGAGCCATCTCTCCAGTCCGCCAATTTTTTTCTTATTTTCTTGTTTTTACATGCTAACCAAAGTTTTCCCTCCCTCCTCCCTTCCCAGGACTCCCTCCCCTCCCCTGCATCCATTCCTCCACTGTTTCTCTTCAGATACAGTCAGGCATCCCATGGATATCAGCCAGCCATGGTATATCATATCAAGTGCAGTGAGACCAGACACCCCCTCTTCCACCAAGATGGGATGCAGCAATCCGACAGGAGGAACGGGTTCCAAAATCAGGCAGCAGAATTAGAGATCCCTGTTCTCTCTGCTAGGAGTCCCATAGGAAGACCATGTTACACAACTGTAATATATATGCAGAGGGCCTAGGTCAGTCCCATGCAGGCTCCCTAACTGTCACATACAGGCTATTTTTGAGACCTCTCTGTATTCTAGATAGCATTCCTGGGACTGGTAATAAAAAAGTTGCCGTGGATGCAACCATTACAAGATCCAATAGATGCAAAGAATCATCACAACTTTGGGGAGAGCTCTTAATTCCATTGACCGACTGCAAAGATTTATCAAACATAATGGATGTAACACAGCCTGTATCCCACATAAGCCTTTATAATCCTCAGGAAGGGCGGTATATGTAGCATTTTCCCAAAGGCAGCTGTTACCAGAGGAAACGGTATGATTGGAGGTGGAATAACAATAAAGAGGAATACAAGCATATTTAAAGCATAAATGATGCTATTTTTAAAAAACACCATTGACAGAAATATCAGGCGAAGGCCCATGGATATGGGTGCAGGTGGACTCTAATGCATATGAGTAATTCCTAAGCCACACACAAAAAATTTAAGAGACCAGGAATAGATAGATGGGTCTTCTCTGATGCAAAAAGATTGTTCTTGTTGGCTGCCATGTGCCAAGTGAAGCCAGAGGTAATTTTCTAAACCATTAGTAACAGATAGAGTTATTCTGGGTACAATGATATCAGTACATCAGATACTCCTTTGTTCACCTTCATACAACTGTAATTTCCATTATCAGAGCTTTCTAAAGAGTACCTAATTATACCTAAATCTATATTATCGCATTTGGATTGATTAATTAGATTAGTTCAACCAAAATATCCTCCATTCATGTGACTCAATATTTCCATAATATCTTTTTTCAGACAATTGGTCCTGAAGAAAAAAGCAATCCCTAGCATGGCAAAACAACAATGTACTGTCTCCTATTACAGGAGTGCCTTTTATTGCCCCCATGAAAGGCATTTGGGTCCTTCACTGACAAGCAGAGAATTAACATATAATATGATCAGTAAGCATAAGAGCATCATTTTTGTGTCGGTAGCATTGTGTCCTTGTTGTCTCCCCAAGGTCTTGACTTGATAAGTTAAAATCTTGATGTCTCCCCAGGTCATCGACTTACTCTTCTCTTGGGTCGTCTCCCTCGATGAGTTTGTCATCTACCTTCAGATGCTTCCTTTGTCCAGTGGTCCCTGGAATGTTGTCCTGTTTGGGGGCAGCAGAGCAGAAGCCATCTGGAACTTCATTCATTTGGGGGGAAGTAAAAAAAAAATAACCTCACCCTGATCTTCAAAGAACACCCAGCCCCTTCTATTGACTAGTTTCTAGATATTTTCATTTAACATATACTTTAGGATGTGTCTCTTCTAGGGCAAAAATATTTTGGACAGCAGCAGAAGTATTGTCTTTTAAAGTGAAAAAGACTAAAGCTAACATGGTATGTTAAATATATGGTTAAATGTATGTGGGGGTTAGGTGTATGTTAAATATATGGTTAAATGTATGTGGGGATTTCAAGGCATTTATATACCTTCTTTCTATTTTTAAATTTTACTGTTTAAGTATTTGATGGTGTTTTTCTACACAGTTTATCCTTGTGGATTGTAAGGGATTCCAGTAACATGATGAATAGTCCATAAATTGCAAAATTTCTTAAAGCATTTTCTAGTATAAGCAGGACCAACATCAGTTTTTAGTTATAGTGGGAGTCCTAGAAAGAAAAAGGTGTATAATAAATGGCAATGGCATCCTAGATTGTTTCACCCCAGTGAGTGGAAGCAACAACTCTATTAGAAAAGTAGCAAGTGTAACATGAACACATTTTAAACTTTAACTCGCCAGGATCAAGTCTGCCAGCAGAGGGCAGTCGTTTGAAAGAACAAGATGGTCTGTCCAGCTTGCTCGAGGAAAAATGGTTGTACCTGTAAAGATTTTGCATTTTGATAAAGTTCATGAGATAAAGCATTAGAGGTGAGGAGGGGGCCAGCAATCGGCTTGAACAAAAGAGTATGTTAATGGACCTGGTAGATTAGAATGAGCACGAAAAGAGTTATAAAAAAATGTTGCGATTGTTGTCTCATAGACATCTGAAGGGAGAGATACAATAGTGAAATAACATTTGTAGTGGGGTTAGATTTGAAGTTTCTAAAAGAGAAACAGTTTTAGAACAATTTTCAGAGTCAGTTAAAATATTCAGTTGGCAGACAGAGACTGCTTGTTCGTTTCTTTGGCTGCCTGGACGTGAATAATCACACAGAAACTATATTAATTATGAGACTGTTTGACCAATAGCTTATGCATATTTCTAGCTAATTCTTACATCTTAAATTAACCCATTTCTATTAATCTGTGAATCACCACAATGCTGTGGCCTACTGGTAAGGTTCTGGCTGGCAGCTAGAGACTTTCTCCTTCGGCAGCTACATGGCAGCTCTCTGACTCCGCCTACTTTCTCTCTATATGTCTGTTCAGATTTCCTGCCTGGCTTTACTCTACTAAACCATTGACCGAAACAGCTTCTTTAATAACCAGTGATAATAAAACATATTCATAGCATACAGAGTGGAATCCCACATCATTTAGTGACTTAGAAACACCTAGTAACAACTGATTGATTACGGTGAGTTCAAACTGTTGAGCTGTACAACCAGGAGTTGGCACACTCTACCTTTGTGGTAGGTGTAGAATTTGTATATAAAAACATAAGCTCCTTGTCCTTACAAAGCTCTATCTGTAAAAGCATTAGAAATAATCTCTATAGGATTTTTAGATGTAATTTTAGGTATCTAAATATAATGGGGTATCATTAAAAGATTTTTTTTCTTTTCACGATTTTTTTAATTGATTCTTTGGGAATTTCACATCATGCACCCCAATCTCACTCATTTCCCAGTCCTTCCATGTCTGCCCTCTTCCCTTGTAGTGTATCCTCACAAAAGAAAATAATAATAATAATGAATAATGATAGTAATGAAAACATTTAACTCCTCCATCTCTCCCACATCTCAATTACCTATTCCTTTGTCAAGTGGCCTTGGGAGCTGCAGTGTGTCATGTAGTATATACCAAACAGCTTTCCTTGCAAATGTTTATTGCAGTGAGTTGTTGATCTGACTCAATGCCTTTGGCTTCTGGTACACCATCAATACTGGACCCTCACAGAAACGTCTCTTGGATATCCTGCTGTTGCCCTGAGTCATGGAGATCCTGCAACTATGGTTCTATAGAGCCAGTCCCTTCACACTCTCCAGCAGCTTATAGAAGCTGTAGATGTCCCGGTGGGCCAACTCAAAGACCTGGGTTGGTAGCTGAATTGGTCAGTCTGGACCTCCACTGGGACGGCTCCTCTCAGGTAAGGGTCAGGACCAGCTCTCCTGTGGCAGCGGCCTGAGTTGAGGAGCAGGTTCTCCGAGCACTGCCAAAGGTTAAGACCAAATCTCCCATGCATGCACCATTGGGGCCAGCTCTCCCGGAGGTGTGTGGGGTGTGCGTGAGGATGCAGCTCTTCCACTGAGGCACCCAACAAGGGGCAGGACCCGGTGCCCAGGCCACTGGGGCCAGCTCTCCCGGAGGTGTGTGAGGTGTGCGTGAGGATGCAGCTCTTCCACTGAGGCACCCAACAAGGGGCAGGACCCGGTGCCCGGGCCACTGGGGCCAGCTCTCCCAAGGTCCCCGGTGGTAAAATGACCAACAGACGTCAACACAGACCAGGGCTGCAGTAGGACCACGGACCCAGACAGGGCCCTCGGTCGCAGTTCAGGCCCAGACGTCACCATGGACCTGGGTGGCAGCTCAGAACATTCATATCAGTATGGTCCTGGAGACAGCATGGCCCTTGGATACCAATGTGGCCTCAGGTGGTGGTCCAGACCCTGGGCATCGCGTCAGCATGGCCTTTGGTAGTAAGATGGCCCACGAACCTTAACACAGATCCCAGCTCTGATAGGGCCATGTGCAGACATGGACCTTGACTGCAGCTCAGGCCCTGACATGACCATGGCCTCAGGTGGCAACTGAAGCCACAGTTTTCAATCAGTATGATCCTGGCAGCTGCATGGACCCCTGACATCAACATGGCCTCAGGTGTTGGTCCAGACCACGTCTTCAAAAACTCATAAAAGGTCTTTAAAATAATGTTTATCTACAGATCCTGAGTAACAGCTAATGCTACCTGCCAGTTATCAGTGTGGAACAAATAATCACCCTGCATTCTGTTTAGTGGACAATGGTTTCTATAGGCTCTTTACCAGTAAGTGGTTTAAGACCTGTCCTTCCCACCATTATCAATAAGGAGTTACAGGCCATTGGGAGAATTTATGTCATGCATAAATTTCTATAATATCATTACCTTGTTGATATATAATTCCAGTAGGTGATGAGGAGGAAGGATTACTAAGGAATAAGAGGTCAATTCTATGAACCTCCTCTTTAGCCACAGCATTAATAAGCTAATAACTCCCTCTGCTGCAGATGCTACGTTTCTTATAGCATGTAACTAGAATCTCTGGAAAGCAGCTTAAAGAAAAGAGCCAAATACTTGTGATGATAGGCAGGATGTACCTAAAATTTTTGGCCTCAAATTCTTGTTAGTAGTTGAGGGTACATTGTTTGGGAAGTTTTGAGATGAGACAATGATGGTGACTTAGATGTTGAATAATAATGTATCCCAAGTAAATACAAGGTGGTGGTGGTTGCTTTTGTATTTCAGCCAGAACTATGTTCACATCTTACTGTTTTAGTTTGTCACTAAAGTTATGTGCTCATTTAAGTACGGATTAGGTGAGCAGGAGAGAAGAGTGTCTTTTCCAAGATCCTGCCCAAAATTCCTGCTTCTTATGGGCAAAATTCCTCTCCAGGTGTGCAAATCTCTTCTTCCTCAGTCTTTGGCTGATCTCTTAGTTTGAACTTTCATAAATGTCTCAAGCGGGGCACAGTTGCAGTTTTCTCTAGGTGACTGTTTTCTTTTCAAGCATTCTTATTCCTCCTGGAGTCTAGGGATCAATGCTTCTTGGCCCTTGACATATCCTCATAGACACTGGCACAGACTCTTATTAACTAAGTGCCAGGGATCCCCTTGGATTAACATACAAAAGAGACTTTCCTAAAGCAGATGTGAGTTTTGCTTTGTACTAGTTGGGTTTAATAATTTCTTATCCATCTCTACCAGTACGGACTTAAACTTTACACCCCAAAATAAACCCAATTCAGTTGTTATGTGTTATGAGTGTGTGTTCTTTTGATCTGAATTTACAAAGTTTTGACATTCTTCCTCATTTTGGTTTCTGTAAGCTTTGTCAGGGTTACTTTTTCATACTGTTCTTGATTATTTTGTCACTGGCATTACATTAATCTAACAATGGATTTAACACATTTGTTCTGCTTTCCAAAAATTTAATGTAAGAGTGTGTTTGTGCCTCTTTTTAAGTATTTGTTTGGTTTTGTTTGTAAAATACTATGGCTTCATGTCTTCTATGAGGGAAGAGTGGTTCAATGTCCATTGACTCTGAGGCACTTGTGAAATACTTTCCTTGGCTTTTATTTACACTGCATATTTTTCAGTGAAATTTTTGTTCAGCCACATTCAAGCACGCAGTTATTTCACACAGTTTACCATTTAAATATCCACTCCATCTGCAGTGCTTTCCCCGGCTGTACCCTGTGCAATCTAATCACTCCATTTCCCTTGGTTTTGATCTTTGGTGCTAGAGCTCATCCGTATCAATAGTATTTTTTGTTTTTTTCTTTTTCTGAGAAGACATTGTCTTTATAGCTCAGGCTGTCCTCAATCATGCTATACAGCTAAGGATTATCTGGAAAACTCTTATTCCTTCATCTGCCTCTCAAGTGGTGGAATGACAGATGTGTACCACCATGCCCACATATGAATAGTGCCTTGCAATGTCAAACTTCAGCGTGTTTTTCTGTACTCCTTGACTTTTCATTTAACTAGTTCTTATGGTTTCCATGCTTCTCTCTCTTTCAGCTTGTTTCAAAATAAATATTAATATCTTAAGATATTAAAATGCCACCTAAAAATATAAAAATACAATAAGAACAACATTCTAATGTATAACTACAAATACATTATCTACCGTCTTTCCATTTTTGTTTGTTTGTTTTCAGGACAGGGCTTCTCTGTGCAGTTTGGTTGACCTGAAACTCACTCTGTACGACAGGCTGGCTTTGAACTCACAGAGATCCATCTGCCTCCAGGCGGGAGCCACCACCATCCTCTTTCCACGTTTAACATAAATATTTATGGCTATAACTTAGACACAAAAATTATATTAGCTACTTTTCATAATCAATAGTATGATTCATTTCGTTATAATTCATTCTAAGAATTCATAAACTACCACTATGATTTCAATGACTCCCTTGTTTATGTTAGGATTTTTGTATTTTTCAAACATAGAAGATTTAAAAATTATCCTCTTTTATTGCCACTTAGCATATTGAGTACTGTCCAAATGGCATCAATCCCCTGAGAAGTCCTGAAAGCCATCTCATGCAGCTGTGTCTGGTGAATGTTTATAGATGTTGTCTATGCTTCAAAATCATTTCTGAGGAGCATCATCCCAATAGAGCTGCCCACTGGGCCAAGTTGATCAATTTTAATTCACATTTCCATACTGTAACTTAGTCTATGCATGTAACCAGTTTTAGGAAGCATCACACATAATTTCCTTATATTTATATCATACTTGTTTTACATGCCTTATACATATGTCACAAGAAATCAATATTTTTTTAATTTATTCTTCTCTCATATTGCATCCTAACCTCAGTTTCCCTTCCTTCCTCTCCTCCCAGATCTCTCCCCACCCACATCCCCTCTCCCCCAGATCTGCTCCTCCTCCTTTCCATTCAGAAAGGGGCGGGCCTCCCAGGAATATCAACCAAACATGAAATGTCAAGTTATAATAAAAATAGATACATCCTCTCATATTAAGGCTGAATGAGGCAACCCAGTAGGAAGTCCCAAAAGCAAGCAAAAGAGTCAAAGGCATCCCCTGCTCCCACGTTTTGGAGTCCCACAGGAACACCAAGCTACAAAATCCTAACATATATACAGAGGATGTAAGTCAGACCCACACAGGCTCTTTGGTTGTTGGTTGAGTCTCCGTGAGCACCTATGAGCCCTAGTTAGTTGATTCTGTGGACCATTTTGCTATGGTGTCTTAACCTATCTGGATCTTATAATCCTTCCTCATCCTCTCCTGCAGGATTTCCCAGGCTCTGCCCAATGTTTGGCTGTGGGTATCTGTATCTACTCCCACCAGTTGCAGGATGTGGCCTCTCTGATAATAATTGTCCTAGGCTCCAGTCTACAAGTATAACAAGCTATCATTAGGAATCATTTCATTGACTTTTTTTCTTTCCAGTTGTGCTTGGTTCTATCCTTGGTCTCTAGACTATACAGACTCTGGTTCCTGGCCCTCCGGGCAGTGTCTGGCATGGACTTCCTCTCATGGCACAGGTCTCAATTTGACCAGTCATTGTTTGGCTGCTCCTACAAGTTCTACGCCACCATTGGCCCAGCACATCTTGCAGCAGGATTAATTGCAGGTTGAAGTTTTGGGGCTGGGTTGATGTCCCAATCACTCTACTGGAAGCCTTTCCTGGTCACAGAAGATTGCCAGTTTAGATGTCCCCATTAAAAGGAATCTTTCCTAGGGTCACCCTCGTGGCTTCCTGGAGTTTCCATTGCATTAGGTTTCCACCTCAACTCTGAAATATTCCACAATTCCAGTTGTCTCTCCCAGTACTCTCTTCACCCCTCCCTACCTAATCAGTCCTGTCCCCATTCCCACCTACCCCTAGTCTACCCACAAAATCTATCCTATTTCCCCTTCCCAGGGTGATCCATGTGTTCCCCCTTGGCCCCTTCTTGTTACTTAGCCTCTCTGGGTTTGCAGATTGCAGCGTGTTTTTTGTTTTGGGTTTTTTTGTTTGTTTGTTTACAGTTAATAGCCACTTATAAGAGAGTACATACCATGTTTGTCTTTTTGGATCTGGGTTATGTCACTCAGGATGAGTCTTCCTAGCTCCATCCATTTGCCTGGAGATATCATGATTTTTTAAACAGCTGAGTAATAAACAGTTGAGGGACGCCTGGGCAGTTTCCATTTTCTGACTGTTAGGAATAAAGCTGCTATGAACACAGTTGAGTCCTTGTGGTAGGATGGAACATCATTTAGGTATACACCCAAGAGTGGTATAGCTGGATCTTGAGATAGATTGAGTCCCAATTTTTTGAGGAATCTCCATATTGTTTTCCACGGTGGCTCTACAAGTTTGCACTCCCACCAGCAGTGGAGGAGTGCTCCCCTTGCGCCACATCCTCACCAGTATGAGCTGCCACTTGTGTTTTTGATCTTAGTCATTCTGAGAGGTGTCAGATGGAATCTCAGAGTCATTTTGATTTGAATTTCCCTCATAGCTAAGGTTGAATATGTCTTTGAGTGCTTCTCAACCATTTGAGATTCCTCTGTTGAGAATTCTGTTTAGATCTGTATCCCATTTTTTATTTGATTAATTGGTTTGTTGATGTCTAGTTTCTTGAGTTCTTTGTGTATTTTGGATATCAGCCCTCTGTCAGGTTGGAGAAAACCTTTTCCCATTATGCTGATTGCCATTTTGCCCTGTTCAGAGTGTCCTTTACCTTACAGAAGCTTTTCAGTTTCATGAGGTCCCATTTATTTATTGTCAACCTTAGTACCTGTGCTACTGGTGTTTTGTCTCCTGTGTCAATGCATTCTAGGCAATTCTCTATTTTCTATTCTATCAGGTTCAACTGTTCTGGTTTTGTGCTGAGGTCTTTGATTCACTTGGACTTGAATTTTGTGCAGCATGACAAATATGGATTTATTTACATTCTTCTACTTGCAAACATCCAGTTGGAATAACATCATATGTTGAAGATACTTTCTTCTTTTTTCCATTTTATATTTCTGGTTTCTTTCTCAAAAATCAGGTGTCCATAGGTGTGTGGATTTAAGTCTGGGTCTTTGATTCGATTCCATTGATCAGTGCATCTGTTTTTATGCCAATACCATGCAGTTTTTATTACTATTGTTCTGTAATACAGCTTGAAATCAGGGATGGTGATACTGAAAACAAAGTTTGTTCTTTTCTGTTTGGGTGAAATGTTCTTTAGACATCTGTTAGGTCCATTTGGTTCATAATGTCTGTTAGCTTCAGCATTTCTGCTTGGTTTCTGTCTGGACGACCTGTCCATTGGTGAGAGTGGGAAGTTGAAGTCTCTCACTATCATTGTGTGGGGGGTGATGAATGGTTTAAGCTTTAGTAGTGTTTCCTTTGTAAATGCTGGTGCCCTTGTGCTTGGAGCATAGACTTTAAGAATTGAAAAATCATCTTGGTTGATTTTTCCATTGATAAGTATGAAGTGTCCTTCTCTGTCTCTTTCTATTAACTTTGGTTTGAAGTCTATTTTGTTAGATTTTAGAATGACTACAACCCACTTGTTTCTTAAGTCTATTTGTTTGGAAAATCTTTTTCCAACCCTTTATGGAGAAGTAAAGTCTATCTTTGATGTCGAGGTATGTTTCTTGGATAAAACAGAAGGATATGTCTTCTTTCCACATCCTTTCTGTTAGTCTGTGTCTTTTTATTAGGGAATTGAGTCCATTGATACTGAAATATATAAATGACCAATGATTGCTAATTCCTGTTATTATGCTCATGGTGGTGGTGGTTTTGTGTGTGCGTGCGTGTGTGTGTGTGTGTGTGTGTGTGTGTGTATTTCCCTTCTTAGGATTTTGCTGGTGTGAGATTATTTATTGTTTGCATTTCCATGGATGTAATTAACCTCCTTGATAGAAGTGGGTTAAATTAATATGTAAGCATTAGCCAATAAGAAGCTAGAGCTAATGGGCCAAGCAGTGATTTAATTAATACAGTTTCTGTATGATTATTTCATGGCTAAGCGGTTGGGAACCAACAAACGACTCTCTCCATGCAACAACTGGAGATTTCCCAGGGGGGTCTTCCTTGATCAAACCTGATTTTTCTTTTTCTTTTTTTAAATATTTTATTTATTTATTTATTATGTATAGTGTTCTGTCTGCATATTTGCCTGCATGTCAGAAGGGGGCACCAGAACTCATCACAGATGGCTGTGAGCCACCATGTGGTTGTTGGGAACTGAACTCAGGATCTCTGGAAGAACAGTCAGTGCTTTTAACCTCTGAGCCATCTCTCCAGCTCCCAAACCTGATTTTTCTTAATCCAGAATGAATCCTCTCATTTCCTGTGGAAACAGAAGCAAAACCATTTCTCCAAAGTAACATATATTTTGACATATATTTTAATGTCAAGGCATTTTCAAAGTACATATGTTGGATTAATCCAGCAACATTTATAATCAAATCTTTTACCAGCTGTTGTTCCTTCCTCAGCCATCAAACAATTCAAAGACAACACAATAACATACAGTATCCAGATTCTCTTCTTTTATTTTTTTCTTTTTAATTTTTGGTCTCTTGAGACACAGTTTCTCTGTGTATCTTTGGCTATTCTGGAACTCACTCTGTAGACCGGGCTGTCAAATTCACAGAGATCAGCCTGCCTCTGCCTTCCAAGTGTCAGGATTAAAGGTGTGTGCCACCACACCCAACTTCTTTATTTTTTTAAAGGACTTTATCCTTTTTCTTTTCTCTCCCAAATCTACATATATTTTTAATCATACTATAAACCATTTAGAGGGTTTTTTCATCTGAACCTATCTTTGCTATATAACTCTCTTTTTCTGACCACATGAGTCTTTAATTTGCTAAGTGATATGGCTAGGATTAAAGCTGTGGCTTTGACGGCTGGATTCACCCCATTCCTTAGCTTTCTGAGAGTGTAGCCTCATGGCAGAGGTACTGGCCAGAGCCATGTTTCATGTTTATTGCCACAACTCTATGGCATTTCAAGGTACCTGCCATCACCAAGAAGCTTGCTGTCAGCTATTCATAAATACCATGTAAGCATGTTGTGGCGGGGTCTCTTACAAGGGCTGCAAAATTTTTTCAGATAAAGCTGAGTTGGGAAGCCTCTCTTAAATGAGACATGCTTGCCTCTAGCAAAAAAAAGCCCACCTGAGAAAATACTGCTATCAAGAATCTGTGCTTAACTCTGTTCTTTGGTGTCTAGAATTACTTCCCAAACAGAATCCTAGATCAAAGGCCCAGAAAAATATTTTTTAACAAAATCATAAAAGAAAAGTTCCCTAACCTAAAGAAGGGTATACCTAGAAAGGTATAAGAAACTTACAGAACACCAAATAGAATGGATCAGAAAAGAAGGTACTCTTGCCACATGGCTGTGGCTTACTGGCTAAACTGGCTAAAGTTCCAGTGTCTCTGGTGGAGTTACATGGCATCTCTCTGACTCCGCCCCTCGTTCTCCCAACATACATTCTAGCTTTCTCCACCTAGTTCTGTTCTTCCCTGCCATAGGCTCACAGCAGTTCTTTATTCATTAAAAGCAGTACATAAAATAAAAGCAACACATAGACAGAAGGATCTCCCATACCATCTGATAGGAGCCGATGGCCCAGATGTCTAAGTTCTACATCCAGAACAGTTTCAAGACTGCTGTCTGAGCTGATCAAGCCTCACAGAATATTCCAGTCAGGACTTGATCATAATTCTAAATTTTCTGTAGGTCCCCATAAGATTATCAGCACCCCCAATCAGCAGGAAGTATCCTGGAAAACTACACCCATGTTCCCAAAAAATGGATTATGGATGTTTGTCTTTGTTTAGAGTGTTGGTTACAAGTTGTTATGGATAATGGTCAGGAAAAAAAGCTAAACAAAGGAGATTAGATTCAGAGTTCTTGTTTTGAAAAAAAAAGGTGGGGAGTGCAGTGGGACAATGATCTTCTACCCTGTAAAGATTTGTTGCTTGTATTGCTTTAATAAAATGTTGATTGGCCAGTAGCCATGCAGGAAGTATAGGTGGGGCAACCAGAACAGGAGAATTCTGGAAAGAGGAAAGACTGAGTCTGCAGTTGTCACAGAGGAAACCAGACACAGAGGAAGCAAGATGAGAACACCTCACTGACATAAGGTACCAAGTCAACGTGGCTAACACAGACAAGAATTATGGGCTAATTTAAGATGTAAGAGTTAATAAGAAGCCTGAGCTAACAGGCCAACAGGTTTATAATTAATGTAGACCTCTGTGTGTTTCTTTGGTACTGAACAGCTGCGGGATCAGGCAGGACAGAAACCTCCGTCAACAGTGCCTTTTCTTTCTTAAGCCTTTTTCAAGGCTCACAGAGTAGCAGGATGGCAGCCATCCTCAAGGCTCACAGAGTGGCAGGATGCCACCACCAACATTTCTCATGATGGAAGTCAGAGGATTGAGGCAAGTTATAGAGAGAAAACACACAGAAGGAATGACAGAGCCTTTTCTAATTGGAAGTCAACTGTGAAATACATTCTGCTGTGGACGGTGCAAACTGCAGAAGCCATGGCTAAGCTAGCACTGAGGTAAGGATGACTATCTAGCCATGACTTCCTGCAAGTGGCATTTACACCCTGCCATGTCAAATAAATTGTTTTTAAAGATGAGTGGACAAGAATGAGAAGTATGCCAGGTGAAAGCACACATATGTAATATCATGGGAGAGTGACTTCTATATGACTGTGTTTTGTCTGTGACATGACCACAAAGAGAAGTGAAATTCCATGTGCTATTTCTGTGATTTTTCCCAGGGTCTAAGGTAGTACAAAAGACTGACAAATATTTGCTGAGCAGATAAATTAATAAAAGAATAATAGTACAAACACTAAGAAAATGAGTCTGTATAAGAGTCATGTCTCCCTGCTCCTCTGCCTAAGTAAGAATATAAACCCTATAATAGCAGAAGTGCTCTGGTGGGTCAAAAGGGGATCAGCTGAAGAAACAAGGCAGCTGAAAACTCTTCTGTCTACCTTCAATACAGCGGCAGAAGGTGGCCCGTGTGGCCTCACCTCTCATCAGGTAGAAAGGATGGACGCCCCTGCTCTCCAGCTTGTCGGATTTTCCCAAACGCTGATTCTTCTTATGTCTTAAAGTTAATACTTTAATTCCTGGATGGCAGCATTCTTTCTCCTGTCTCAGTGGTCCCTAGAGTAAAGAGAGGATGTCCGAATATGGACCCCTTGCCTGGCTGGACTGGTGCCCATCAAGGTGGATTGGACAGATCCTAAGACTGAGTATTAGCCTTGGGGACTCTGTCGGGATCCTGGAGCAAACCACTCAGTCCAGGGCAGCCCCTTGCTGCCGTGATAAGAATTCTCGTGCTGCTAATTCTGGACACTGTCCTGGAGTGTTCACCACATGCAGTG
>PVIU01003866.1:110646-137154 GCA_004026605.1 Ondatra zibethicus | reverse complement strand
CTCCTCCTCCTCTTCCTCCTTCTTTTTAGAAATATCAGAGCTACCTGGAAGTGCCAGAAAGATTATTAAATTAGTGTCTAGCAGGAGGCTTTAACATGGTAAAGAACAGGCATATCCTTGTCCCATGTTGTAGAGATACTTCAAGTGAACCTTTTAATTTCTGGGACACTAGAACAATTGCTCCTCAGCAAATCTGTCTGTTCCTAGACTTGAGCAAACAGTACATAATCTACTTAAAAATCTGGGCCAGCATGGTGGTCTCCCTCACCATTGTCTGCTTTCACCCATGAGACTGTCTTTCTCCATAATGGACCTCTGGCTATTATCCACTCCCACCCTTGGGATTGCCTCATGTTATGTAATAAACCCTGTCTTCTACCCTATAATGTTTGTCTCATCTGAATTCATTCACAAGGTCCTAAGGGTAGAGGGGAGGCCAGAGGTAACCTCTAATTGCAGTAGAAAGAGGGCAATATGCAAAATGTGCAGGGTGTGGAAGAATGGAGGGATGGGTAGTGACCAAGATACACCTGCAAGTTTACACAGCAGTGGCTGAGTTTGCTCTGAAAGAAACTTTCCTCACCCTTATCTATGATCCTTGAAACAGCTGAGGTTGTTTTTAACATAAATTTTATTCCCTTTGAAGGTAGAACTGACGATGGAGCTTATGAAGATATTAATTTTAGGTGTCTAACGTTCCCAAATAGCAAAAAACAACATGTGAATTGGATTACTATACCGGAGATGGCACTTTCTCCTCTTCCTACATCGAAGTCCACAGGATGCAGGAAAGCCTCTTGTCACAGCTGTTTTGCACATTAAAACTAATAGAGATGAATGAAGGTGGGGTCAAGCTGGGCTTCTGTTCTTCAGCCCTTCCATTTTTCAAGGTCGCTGTGTCGCTCCTTCAGGGTGCACTAGAAAAGCATCTGCTGACATCTGGAAAAAAGTGTGAGGCTTTGTTCTAAATCGGATAAGCATATTTCTTTTTCTTCTGTTCCCGAAAGTGAGAAAACAGAAACTTTCCAGGTTAAGATGAGATTTTCAGACTCAGATAATTAACAGTTTGGCGTTTAGGTCATAGTTTCTCCATTCTTTTCTTCCAGGGGAGACAGTCATCAACTTTGAAGCTGGGCCGTGTTAGGAAAGGGGAGACTGCACTCCCTGGCCTAAGAGTTGACGGCCACCCAAAGGGGCGGTGCTGAAATATATGCACGGACACTTCTGTGCCTGTTATAGCCTTTGGTGGTAGAAATTTATAGGTCTCTTACACCTTTCTCCATTTTCTTTTCCAAACTTCCCTCATCTCAAGATGTTTTAAAGCATCCATTATCCTTGGGCTCAGAGCGGTATTAGAGCACCATGGCAACTGGGATGGCAGTGGCTGTGGGGTGAGACATGGTATGGTATGGATTGTAACTGTTCATTTTAGAGGTTCAGAATTAGCCCCTCAGACTGATTTCTGTTCTGACTTAGAAATTATTTTTCAAACATTTAGTGTGTGTGTGTGTGTGTGTGTGTGTGTGTGTGTATATATACATGCCATAATGCATATGTGGAGGCGGGAGAAGTCTGTTCTATCCTTTCTATATATGTGTTCCTGTGTGCTCTGGAGATCAGTATGTCAGGCTTGATGATAGCATTCTTGCTGGTTGTACTATATCTCCCAGCCTTCTGATTTTCCAGATATTTTCCCCCTCTGTTTTACCTAAAATTGCATTATACACTATGTATTCAGAAGAGAGCAAGGTTTTGTTTGGTGTCTATTTTGTGCCTGTGACTATTTTGTATATATTTCAGATATAAAGTCTAAAAGGGTAAGGAAAATAGTCCAGCCTCTTTTGTTTGTTTTTGGCAGGGCTGGGTTTAGAATTTGGTCTTTAAGCATGGTAGACAGGCAGTCTGTCTTAGTTAGGGTTGCTATTGTTGTAATGAAACACCACGAACAAAGCAACTTGGGGAGGAAAGGGTTTATTTAGTGCACACTTCATATCATAATACATTATTAAAGAAAGCCAGGAGAGGAACTCAAACAGGGCAGGAACCTAGAGGCAGGAGCTGATGCAAAGGCCATGGAAAGGTGCTGCTATCTGGACTGCTTCTCATAGCTTGCTCAGTCTGCTTTCCTATAGAACTCAGGACCACAGCCTAGGGATGGCACCATGCTCAGCCCTACCCTGTCAATCACTGATTAAGAGAATGGCCTGCAGGCTTACCTGCAAGTTGATCTTATGGAGGCTCCATTGAGGTCCCTCCTTTCAGATGACTAGCTTGTGTCAAGTTGACATAGAACTAGCCAGCACACACTCTTTCATTAAACTATAATCTTCACTCCACAGGCTCTTTCTCTCTCTAAGAGTTCAGATAGATGGCTTTTCCCCTACAGAATCATCTGGGTTTTCTTGGCAAAAATACAGTGACTTGCTCCTTGTGCATAAAAAGCACTTGGAACGTGAATGATCAGAGTCCTAAAGTTAGTATAAACTACATGCTGGCTTTTGAATTATTATAATAATTAAGTTTATTATAGATATGTGGGAAAAGCATAGCCAAAGGCAGGGTTATCTGGGAGAGTTCAGAGTGGTCACGACCAGATTGAACTGGGCCATGTAGGAGAGGAGGAGGGGGAAGGAGAGGGGAGATGGGGAACCAGGTGCAGCAGCCAGGAGGCCAAAGGTCTAAAAGGAAAGGGTAACCAAAATGGCTGGACTGTGTAAGGAAGAGCCCCTGAGCTGGTGGGTTCATGGTCAAGGGCGGGTATACAAGTTATATTCTGTAACAGGTAGAGACTGAGGGATGCTGGGAGAACCTGGCGGCCGCGTCCAGCTTTGATATGTTAAGTAGGAACCACAGCCATTTTCCCCAAGTTTGAAACTTAACGTTCCAACCTTTTTGTTGATAATAAATAAATGATGAGGGATGATGAAATTGTCCTAAGACTATTTCCTGCAAACATTGGGACACAATAATTGGGGACCCAAAAAGCTGAAAAATTGGTCAAGTCTGGTGGAAAGCAGATTGTTTTATTCACTGTCCAGGCTCTGCAGGACCATTAGTGGCTAGGGACCTGCAGGCAACAGTTGAAGCAGTTTTCAGTCTTTAATTGATTGGAAATCTGCTGGAACAGATACATATTAAGGGTAGAAGATAAAGTTAAGGAGTTTAGGGGAAAGTTTTTTCTTAGTTGTACATTTGTTACTTTTAGGCCCATGGCCTTGGTAGCTGGGAGAGGGGAGTCCCAAAACCAGGGAATGGGTAAGAGATTCCACCCTCAGGAATAGGCAGGTGGGGAAAGAGGCTGTTGATTGACAGTGCTTATTTGGAGTTCATTTGACTTGGGAGAGGTGGATCCAAATCAATTTCCTGAAGTTTACAAGAATATATTGTTTTTAGTTTATAAAAATAAGTAAACATTTTAGCTATGTTAGCATCACCACTGTTTGCAATCTGTACTGAAATCCACACTGTAGAAAGAAGCAGTAGACTCATGCCTTGGAGTCATAGAAAAATCTTGGGGGCCCAGAATGATTTGCCCCACTAGGTTTTAATGGTCTATATTTGTGTGGGTATCAAGGACATGAAACTAAATAGGAGTTCATGAGAGCAAAGAAGAGATTTTAAAAGGACTGGAGAAAAAAATGAGGGTATTAGAACACATGTGACATAAGGACAGAAAAGAAGCTTTGGGAAGAGGGAAGACAAGTAGAGCCAGAGCCTAGGAAGGAGGGGGGCAGCATCAAGTGGAGCCAGGAGCCTGGGAAGAAGGGGGGGACAGCATCAAGTGCAGTCAGGAGCATGGGAAGGAGGGGGACAGCATCAAGTGGAGTCAGGAGCCTGGGTAGAAGGGGTGAGCAAGAATGAAACATGGACAAAAATGTTATAACGCAATTCATTATCTTGTATGCTAACGTAAAAGCTAACAAAGAGTAAAATGTATTTTAGTTCATTTCACATATTTAAATATACTTTTAGTTCTTTTAAAAGCTTGTTATATGAAACTTTGAGCTATTGCCTTAATAAGTAAGACATTATTTTCAGATAAGTATTGTCCATATCTTTGTGGTTTCCTTGATTTTTTTATGGGGGCAACATTATGGGTTATTATCAATTAAAGACTAAGTATTTCTCATGTGTTTGTCTACTGGGTTTTTTCTTTTGTTACATGCTTAAGATATGGAGAAGCAATAAATACATATAGCAATGATATCATTAGTACAGTTTAACATATGCTGTAGAGGGGGAAGTTTAGTGATCTGGGCAATATTGATGCAATTTTGCAATTTATATTATAATAAATATAAATATTTATACCGCACTAAAGCGGTATAAATCATGATTCTACAACTCTCCTACCTTGGAGATTATAGTCTATGAAAATAAAAATGAGAAATATTTCTTTTCAAATAAAATTTTATTGCATGATCGGAAGCCTAAAAATAAGAAGCAACCAGATACTCAACATGAAATAAACAATTGGTATGGGAAAATCGCAATTCAACCTCTTGACTGACTATCACAACGCTGTATTTCTGTTTGTGTAACTGTAGTGAAATTTGAGAGGCAAGCTAACTTTACAAAGGCTACACGTTACAAATGACGTAAGGCTCATTTAGCTTACACTTCTGATGACTCAAAGGCATGGGGCCAGCATCAGCCTGACTCTGTAGAGAACCTTGCGGCGGATTCTGTGTGGTCGAGATTCTTTACAAAATAAGAAGCCAGCAGCCATTGGGTGGCCGGGATCACTTCGTGGCAGCTTGCTTCTGTAAGATGTCAGGAGGCCCTCTGAAGCGGTCACTCAGCGACCTGACAATTAGCCCCTAGGCCCCACCGCTGAAGGATCCGGCCATTTCTCAGCGGCACTTCGCAGCAGAACAAACTCCTGGAGGCCATAGGAGTTATCTCAAAGTCGTAACAGTTGCACATGGAAACAATATTTCAAAGGTTTTGGTAACAACATGGGCTTCACATTTTATGAAAGAACTGGTGTACAAAACGACATAAAAATAGATCTTGAGTGAATTGACGGAATCATGTAGACAAATTTTACATTCATCTGTCATACTGTTTGTAAGTTATGAGTTTTGGATTTGTCGCTTCCCTCTATCTCTCTTTCTCTCCTCCCCAGTCCTTTCCTCTCTCCTGCCATTAGGTACAGGTGACCTTGGTGATTGGGATACACAACTTGTTTCTGTTTTCTTCTGAAATGTCCTTCGATTCAGGACTATTCCCTCAAGCTCTGCCCCAGTTGTGATTATACCCAGAGCCTTCAGATTCCTCAGCTGCCTAGTAAACCAGACAGCGAAGAGATCTGGAAGATGCATCCAGGATTTGGCTTGAGCTGCCGTGTTCATCTTAGGGTCCTCTTGCTCCTGAGCAACGATTGTGGGGTTTATGAGCCCTAGAAGGGATGCTGAGTTAGAGCTGGAATTAGCTGCATCCTGATCTCAGTTGCGCAGATGTGGCTTTCATTGATTTTTATGGGAGATTTGTGCACATGATGGAGAGAAAAATGTCACTGATTTGTTTTAATTTAGCTTGAGCAGTAACCCTTCACTAATGTGACTCCTTCTAAAATAGGCAAATCTGCTCTCATTTTGTGTTTTTTTTTCTAACCATGGGATATGTTGGTTTGGATTTTGACTCAGAAAGTCCCAGGGACTTCATAATAATCTAGGCACTTGCACAGGAATCATGCCCCTATTTACATTTCATTGGAGCAAACATGATTATCTCAGTTATAATCTAATAAAATTGCTATGTATGTTGTTGGTTCCTCTTTCAAATTCAGATTAGATACTAGATGGCCATGTCTCCACCCTGATATTATTGATATTTTGTTGTGAGGACTGTCATGCGTAAGGTTCTGGTAGCATCCCTGTTTTTGTGACTTTGTACCCATAGCACTCCTTTCTCTTCCAGATCTGAAATCTTTCAATGTCTTCAGGCTCTCCTAAACATCCTTGAGAGGTCAAGAAACTGGTTTAAAAATTTAGTTTTAAACCAAGTGCAAAGAAAAACTTAAAACAATAAGCATGTTCTAAAACTTATTACTACTCTTACTTATTTAGGAAATAATTTAAGAGAGCTCAAAAATATACGTTCTTTTTATCAAAATTTAATAAAAATACAGAAAATGATAATCATAAGGAAAAATGGTGCATTAGACTTTGCTAAAATTGTGATTTGTTGCTTTCCAAGTGATTATTACCACAGTGGGTAAAAAAGTCATAGATTTGGAGAAAATACATATGAACATATTTGATAAAGAATTTCTGTGTAGGATATATTATTTCCTATAACTCAATTATGAGCAGAGAACTTGAACAGATGTACAAAATGACCAACAGGCACAAGGTGCTCACCACCAAGATGCATAGCAGTGCAAACTGACCTGAAAATGCAAAGTGTATAGTTGAGCTATACAGATAAATCACAAAAAGAAAGAAAACTATTCCATGTTTTAGGTTAGTTTACAAGTTTGTGTTGAGCTCTATTCATAGCTATCTCAGGCTGCATGTCACCCCAAGTGGCCTGTGAGACTCAGGTTGGACATACCTCATGGAAAACAGGGGTATGAGGTATTGACTAGAAAGGGACCTTCGGAAAAGGTTTGTAGTTTCTTATCAAGTTAAGCATATATATGTCCTATGACTGAGAAATAATATTCCTAGATAGTCATCCAATAGAAATAAATGAAAAGGCATCAGGAGGGTTTTCATAGAGTGTTCATGGCATCGCGGTGCAGAAGTAAGCACATAGGGATTCTGCCTTCTGATCGGTGCCTTGGACAGAACACAGGATACCTGCGTGGTATTCTTTACAGTTGCCTCCCTTCATGAGGAAACCTCACAGAAACCCTGTTTCTGTGTTTGAAAAATGCAAAGCCAAGAATGCTTGCGTAAGGTTTAGAAGCAATTACAGAACAAAGAACAAACCTAGCTGAAATGGCATGAGTTTAATTTGCATCTCAGATCTAAGACATAGAAGAGAAGCTAGATGTAACATACTTTATTGGCACAGTTTGTGATGCTTGAATATGAACTGTGGATTAGACAATTAAACTGTTTTTTTCTTTTTAGATAATCATACTACATTGTTAGAACACTGTTAGAAAATGGCACTTATTGGGGGTGTTTAGGTTTAAAGATATAATTTTTCTAGCCTGTTATCAAATGTTTCAGAAAAACTTTTGCATGTGAGAGAGTTGATGGTAAAATACCTGACAAATCTAAGTAAACAGGTGTACTGAATTCTCTCCCCTTTTCCTGCTAATTACATTAAATTATTTGTGTGTGTGTGTGTGTGTGTGTGTGTATGTACATACACACGTAACAGTGTGTGTACAGGTCAGAGAACAACCTGTAGGGGCCGCTTCTCTTTCTACTGTGTAGGTCACGACATCAAACTCATGTAGGTGGTCTTGCCGGCAAGCGCCTTACCCTGCTGAGGTATCAGTTTGGTCCAATATTGGGCTTTCTTGGATCATCCTTTGAACTTTCCTATAAATTAAAATTTTACAAATCAAAAAGTTTCCAATAAAAGTTGATGAAAATCATGCAGAAGATACATAAGAACAGTGAAGTTGAATTGCCATGAGTACATGTGTTCATTTCTTTTTTGCAATACAACAAAACTTAACAAATTTAATAGCTTAAAGCAAGTTATGCAGTTTTGGTGAAATGGAGTTCTAGACACAACTTATCTCAGTTTCGGTCGAAAGAGTGACCAGGGTTGTGATTTATTTGGAGGCATAGCGGGACAGGCTTCTTGTGAGATCATCAAGGCTGTTGGCAGAATTTATTTCCTTGAGGTGCTGTGACTAAGGTTCTCAGTTTCATGCCAGCTCTTGGTTAAACCCTGTTGCCATCTCAGAGAATACCCATCATTCCCATTCCTGACATCAAATATGACTGTTACATTGAGGTAAGCACGAGGCTTTACCTTGTTCCCACATATTACCTTTCTTAAAGTCATGGTGCTGGTCTTCCATGCTACAGGGAAGGGATTGTATACATATTTGAACATTCAGACATGAAAACTTTTGATGGTCTGTCCACTACAATAAATGTTAGTACACTGACTATGGTACATCATGTTCTAAATAGTTTTCCTACTTCAACTTAGACTAAGCTAAGAAATGAAAATACAATTATAGCTATTGATGGCATGTATTTGAAAGTAAAAGTTTTACTGAAGAAAATAGTTGTCTTTTTTTTTTTTTTGGTTTGTGTGTCTACTCAGAATCTTTAGAACATAGTTCCTATGCTTCAGAAATATTTACAAAATTCTTCCTCCTTGCCCTGGTTTGGTGTGCCCGTCAAGAGTTCAGGTGTTGGCAGCTTGATCTGTAGGGTGATGGTGTTGGGAGGTAATGAGACTTAAAAGGTGGGGCCTAGTGGTATATTCTCAGGTCACAATGGTTGTACCCATGTAATGCTTACATTTTCCAAACAGCAAGTTATCATATCAGGAAGCCTGAGTCCTGAATCGTGCTCCATACCTGTCTGATAATGCTGTATTTTCTTCCTACAAGGGCTTTCATCATCATGAAGCTATGCATCAAATGGTGTTTGCCGAGACAGTTGCTGCTGCTGTAACTTGGAACTTCTGGAAGTGTGAGCTAATTAAAATCTTTCCCTTAGACTGCCTCACGAACATCACAAAAGAAGCAAAAATGGATTACTACAGTCTAGAAGTTGTTTGGTCATAAATGTCTGCCTTTTCTTTTTAGGCAATGGTAAGACTATACACTTCTTTATCCCCTTCGTCATTTGCTTTGGTCAATGAAGTGAAGTTCGAGGGCATGTGACCTGCTTTCTGGTCATCCTTATCTCGCTCACCATCTTTGGGAAAATATTCTGCAATTGAGTTTCTGTCAGGCTGGGTTTCTGAGTGATTACAGCAGGCAGAGCCTTCAGGCTGACCCAAATTGGACATGTAATAACAATGAAAAATGAACTTTTGTTGGTTTGTTGACAGTTTTGGATTTTTTGTTGTTGTTATAAAAATCTGTCTTGACTAGTGCTGAAATTTATGATTAAAATTGTGTGCTACTATTAAAAAAACCTTTGAATTATGTAGTACTGAAGTAGCAGTTGATTAAAAAATTTATATTTATTTATTTGCTGATTGATGGATTGATTGTGTGTGTGTGTGTTGTGGCTTTTATGTGAATGTCTCAGGACACCACTCGGGAATTGTTTTTCTCCTTCTGTTATGTCAATCCTGTGGATCAAATTCATGTCATCAGTCTTGGCAACTAGAACCTTTCCCATTGAGTCATCTGTCTTACCAATATTAACTTTTAAAACACATTATTATTATTATTATTATTATTATTATTTGTGTGTGTGTTTGGGAACGTGTGGCCACACATACACAGTACCTGTATGTAAGTCAGAAGACACCTTTCAGGGGCTAGTTCTTTCCTCCAAACCTTTATGTGTAGTTCAGAGATTGAACTCAAGTGCTCAGGTGTATGAACCAAGTATTTACTCTTTGAGCCATTTCTCCAGCCAGAATGTTTCCTTCTTTGATTTTCTTTCGGTGTTTTCTGAAGGGCATTTACTTGTTTGCTTTGAGACATAGTTTCACTCTATGACACAGGCTAACCTGAATCCTACTCTGTAGCCAGACTGCCTTTGAACTCATAGCAATTCTCCTGACTCAGCCTCTCAATGCTATGATTACAAGTGTGAGCCACTGTATTTAACTTATAAACTTCCGGGTGTAGTCCAGGTTGACCTCTACCACTTCAGCATAGCATAGTTGTGTGTGTGTGTGTGTGTGTGTGTGTGTGTGTGTGTGCAGCATCACATCTGGTCAGGATGATTGAAAATGGAAAAGCAGAAGCAGAAAGAATGGTAATATTCAAATTCTAGACCAAGAAAGATGATAAAACCTACACTCATGGAGCAGAACAGGTTCAAGATTCCAGGACATGAGGAAGAAGTTGAACAGCAGTGTGTAAAC
This sequence comes from Ondatra zibethicus, assembly GCA_004026605.1. Taxonomy (NCBI): domain Eukaryota; kingdom Metazoa; phylum Chordata; class Mammalia; order Rodentia; family Cricetidae; genus Ondatra; species Ondatra zibethicus. The sequence continues at coordinate 127,179 of PVIU01003866.1, read as the reverse complement.
TCTGCACTTCAAGCTGTTAACTGTACTGAAGTATACAGTGGTTTGAATGAGACTGGCTTATCTAGTTGGCTGTTTGGGTCCATACTTCGCGGAACTGTTTGAGAAGGATTAGGAGGTGTGGCTGTGTTGGAGGACGTGTGTCAATGTGGGTGAGTTTTGAGGTTTCAAAAGTTCTTATCAGACCCAGCCTTTCTCTTTGTTTTTCTGTCTCTATATTTCTGTCTCTGTCTCTGTCTGTCTCTCTCTGTCTGTCTCTCTACCTCTGTCTATCTCTCTGTCTCTGTTTGTGTCTCTGTCTCTCTGTGTGTCTCTGTCTATCTTTCTGTCTGGCTCTGTGTCTCTGTCTGTCTATCTGAATATCTCTCTGTTTGTCTCTCTTTCTCTCTGTGTCTCTGCCTGTCTGTCAGTCTGTATCTGTCTATCTGATTATCTCTCTGTCTCTATCTGTTTGACACTCTATCTCTCTCTCTATGTCTCTGTCTGTCTATCTATCTCTTTGTCTGTCTCTCTGTGTCTCTGTCTGTCTGACACCATATCTGTCTGTCTGACATTATCTCTCTGTCTCCCTCTCGCTGCCTGCTGCCTGCATATCAGATGTAAGCTCAGCTATGGCTCTGCTGCTTAGCTTGCCTGCTCCTGTTGTGCTTCACTACCATGAGGGTCATGGATCACCCTGTGAAATGATAAACAAACCCTCAATTGAATACTTTCTTTTATAAATTACCTTAGTCATGGTGTTTCTTCAGAGCAATAGAACAGTAACTAAGACATGGTGTAAGTTCAGGGGCTGGTCTAACTCACTATTAGCTGTATTTATATAGAGTGTTCTCGGGAAACTGTTTTCTGGTCATAGAGCCTTGGGGTTGACCTTCTCAGCTTCAGGGACTTAGCCAGCACCACCTAATACTCATTTCTGCTTCTGCTTGCCTCAGCACATTTTAAAGCTAGTAGCTATTGAGATTCCTGGCTAATACAAAAAGGACTTGTACTTTTGAATCCATTGTGGTGGTTTTCATTTAGCACTTACTGTGAGTCAAGTACTCGGGTTAGCTCTTCAACCTTTTACCATGAGCACAGCAGGCCCAGAACAGAGTCAAGAGGCTTGAATCTCTTAGCTTTCAGGCTTCAGGCTTGTTTTTATAAAGATTTCCTTTTCAAATGTCTATCTACCTATATGTCTGTCTGTCTGTCTATCTATCTATCTATCTATCTATCTATCTATCTATCTATCTATCTATCTATCTATTATTTATTTATTAGTATGTGCATATGCACCTATTTACAGCATGCATATGAAAATCAGAGGGTAACTTACTAGAGTTGGTTTTGCTTTTTCTACAATAACCATGCATGTTTTGGATATTAAACTCAGATCATCAGGCTTAGGGTAAGAGCTTTCTTCCACTGGTCCCTATAAAACTTTCTTAGTTTATGTTTCATGTATGTCAATAATGTTTAACCTCAAAGATCGTCAACTGGACCACCATTTTCATAAAACTGTAGCTATTACAGTAGCTATTGTGATATTCAATAATGGAACTGTTTTCCCATTGCCTCCAAAGCAGATTCAAAAACAGAAGCAGGACTAGGGTTGATCTGCATTACGTATAACCTCCCCCATCAGATTTTAATACTAACTCTCATTTGCTTCTGTTGCACTCATCAGATGATTTTCTTTTTTCCTCAAGAGCTATCTCATCACTGAACAACCAACCATGACTTTTTTAAAAAAATTAGTGCTAATTCTTAAGTTTGACACAAGACATTTCATTTTGAGAATGTTATAAGAACAGAATAGAAAATTACATCTTTTAAACATAGCTCCTTTTAACAGTTTTCATCATAGACTATGAATTTTATTTAAAGAAATGAAATATGTAGACTTGCAATAGGAAACTTTGTTTATACACAGCTGCATATTATATTTGGCAAAATATAGGAAAGCATTCTAAAGCTATAGTTTGTAAACAGAAATACTTTCTTAGAATTTTAAATAAATTAAAATGTTTTTCTATAAACACACAAATGTATTTAAGAGATTATTAAGTGACCACCTGTCTTAGTTGGTGTTTTATTGCTGTGAAGAGACACCAAGACCACAGTAACTCTTATATGGAAAACATTTAATTAGGGCCTAACTTCAAAGGTTTAGTCCATTGTCACCATTGTGGGAAGCATGGCAGTGTGCTGACAGACATGGTACTGGAGAAGGAGCTGACAGTTATATCTTGATCAGCAGTCAACAGTAAGTAAACCATGTACTGGGCATAGCTTGGGCATTTGAGACCTCAAAGCCTGCCCCCTAGTGATACACCTCCTTCAGCAAAGCTACGCCTACTTCAACAAGACCACATCTTCTGATAGTGTTCACTTCTTATGAACCCATGGAGCCACTTTTCTTACAAATGCCCACATTCTGCTCCCTGGCCCCCATAGACTTGCAGCCACATTACAGTTACAGAAATGCATTTAGTACAATGTCAAAAGTCCTCATAGTCTCTAACAGTTTCAAATTTATTTAAAAGTCCAAAGTTCAAAGTGTCTTCTGATACTCACGCAATCTCCTAATTGTAATCTCCTTAAAATCAAAATGAAAAAGCAGATCACATACTTCCAACATACTATGTCACAAGATGTACATTACCATTACAATATGGAAGAAAGGTAACATAGTGAAGAGACACTGGACCAAAGCAAGACAAGAAACCAGCTGGGCAAACTCCCAACTCTGCATCCCCGTGTTTGATGTCAAAATACAAAAGATCTCCAGCTCCTTTCAGCTTTGTTGACTGCACAACACTTCTATCTCTTGGGCTGGTTCCACTTCCCAGCTCTCCTCAGTAGGTATCCCATGGCTCTGTCATCTCCAACATTTTGGAGTCTCCAAAGCAATCCAGGTTCACCTTCACAGCTTTATATAATGGCCTATGTAGGCCTCCCTGCAGAGACAATACTGACACATGCCTGGACTCAATGGCTTTCCTAGGTTGTGGTGGGAGAGTCCATAATCCCTTTCCTCTGTCCTTGGATCTAAACAGTAGAGTCATATGGCCTGAGCTGCAAAGATCTCCTGCTTGATGGGTTTGGAACATGGCCCACCCATTCAATTACATCTTCACCAGCTTTCTGTATTCCATGGTTTCCTTCACTGCCTAAGTTTGGCTATCCTGGAACTTGTTCTGTAGACCAGGCTGGCCTCAAACTCAGAGATCCACCTGTTTCAGTCTCCTGAGGGATGGAATTAAAAGGAATGAGCCACCACACTCAACTCTAAGCTTTTTAAAAATTTCCTTTTCACAGCTGGAGGCTTAGCTGGGTGGGATCTTACCCTGAAGTCACCACTCCCTTTATCCTATTTAACAGCAGGATTTTCTTTAATCTGTTTATCTCCTTGAATACAGGATTTAGCTCCATTCTATTTGTTGGTGTCCCTTTTCTACTTAAACTCTACATTTTCTATTTTTCTAAGCTTGTTCTTTTTCATTATAGATCATCATAAGAATGAACACTAACAACCACATGATAAAGTCAATAGTAGGATGTTTTAAAATTTTCTTCATGAACACAATTAATCTGAAACTCTTCAATTCAGCCCCAGGCAGACTTTTTGGACAAGGTTCAAAAGCAGCTACATTCTTCACCAGAATATCATAATATCAGTCTCTAGGTCTCTAGGCCGCATACATACAAATATTCTTCTCCTCTGAAACCTCTTGAGCCAGGCCTCTGCCATTCAAACTACACTCAACACCATTGTCTTCCATGTTCCTTCTAGGATGCCCCATTAAGCCTCACTTAAAACATTCAACTGCTGTTCTAATCCTCTGTCCCACGCCAAACAAAAACTCCAGTACCCTACTCCTGGTACTAATTTCTGTTCTGTCTTAGTGAGGGTTTTATGGTTATGAAGTTGTGGTTATAACCACAACTAGACCTGGCTTGAGCACTTCAGACCTCAAGTGATGCTCTGCCTCCAACAAAGCCCTACCTACTCCAGCAGGTCACACCTCCTGCTAGTTAGTGCCACTCCCTATGAGCCTATGGGGTGCATTTTCTTTCAAAACACTATACCACCAATTACCCAAGTTAAGTTTTGTTGATGATAGTGACCTCAAATTCCTTCCTGGGAGTTGGGTTTTGATCATCAGAATCAGCTGATCCCTTACTAAAAGATGTCTCACCCTAAGAAACATTAACAATTGACTACAACACTCTTGAGTACAGGGGTAAACCTTCAAAGTGACACCCACTAGTCTGTCCCAAACTTTCCAATGTGGTTATAAGGCGTCTTCTAATTACAGTAGTTATTGGCAATTGCATTCTACAGGTTTGTTGAGAATAAAACACAGGACTCCCACTTTGGAGCACTTCACAGTGCAATAAAGGGGCAAACACACCAGGTTTGGGATCACAAGACCTGGCACTGCTATTAAATATACCTCCCTCTGCCTACAAAATGAATGAGCTAGAGTATATGATTGTCAGACTTCCCTTGAGTTCACAGTTCAATGACTATGCAGCAAGTCGTGTGAAGTAATAAAAAGAAGTGATAATTCTTTAAGCTGTAGGCTGTAAAGGAAAATAAAGATTGTAAATTTTAAAACAATTTTTTCTTACCACATTTGCCCATAATAATTATTTGATGCTTGTTTCTCTAGTGTCAATCACCTGAGAATGATTAATTTAGATTTGAGTAACTAATTCTAATAGGAAATGGAAATAACATTTCTCCATTCAGAATAGAAAGAAATAAAGACTAGAGGGCTAAGCATAGAAATCATTTCTCTATCTTGGGATATTTTGATAAATTGACTTTGTACATAAAACACTGTTCTTTAATTTTATTTGAACAGGGGGACACAAAGAGTAGAACACAACCTCATTTTCTGTACTGAGAAGAAACAAATTAGGATTTCTTTCTTTCTTTTTTTTTTTTTTTTTTTTAAAAAAAGCATGGTTGTTTAGGAGTCTGGCTAGGATTTGTCTTGAACTGCGTTTTGTGACTTAACTCTAAAGAATCTGTAGTTACTGCAATTGGAGTAGTGGTAAAGGGCACAATGCTTTAAGCAGGAATACAGAATGCAATTAAATTTTCTTGATGTGCACAACTCCCATTCTGCAAAAGAAGAGTGCTTTTTCTTTCTACAAAACTGCTAATATGCTGATCTAGTGTCTGACAGCATCGGCCTCTCTCCATCTCTTATTAGACAGCTCCGGAGGTGTGGCCTCTAATCCCACTTCTCTGCCTCCAGGACATCACCTCACTCTGAGGATTCATCTGTGCATCCGAGACCTCATGAGGCTGATGGTTTTTTTTTTTAATATGTAAAGCACCTGGATTGGATGACCCTCAATGAGAGTTCTCACTATAACCCCAACTGCAAGTGGAGGTCTTATTTTTAAGCTCCTTGAATGCAGTTTCTTTTATTAAAGTTCCTCAGGTATCGTGAATGCTTAGTAAATAATGATAAAGGTTTTAAAATCTCATTTTACAAATGAGAAGTCAGAAGTGTTTTGGCTGATGCGGATTAACAAGTCATCCAGTGAGCCAGCCTTTATCCTTAGTTCCCATGGAGCATATTCAGTTCGACCTGATGAGTAACACCAGGTGAGCAGACGAAAAGTCATAGCCATCCAGCTCAAGAAGAGAGAAAGAGGCCCTTCAAAAATAATAAAAATTGTTCACAAATGAAGAGATTTTCATGATTAGTGGTAGAGAATAGAAACATGTGTAATGGTAAAATATCACTATTTATGTGATACATTTCATAGCTATATAGGAGATTGTTTTATGTAATATAGTTGGGGATGGATAAGTGATTAAGGATTGCTTTGTTATATTAAAACTAGAAACAAGATAAGGCATAGGCTTTTTTTTTAAATATACAAACATAAAATCAGATGAAAACAATTTGAACTCCTGCTATGTAGGATACTTATCTGTATAGTGTAATAGGAAAGCCAAGGGATTGAAAAAGATCCGTAATATTGAAGGACCTTAAAGTACAGGAGATTAGGGACTGAGAAAATAATAGAACTAAAACAAACAGGTGCCTTTTACTTTACCTTTGAACACTAATTACAGTTGAGTGTTCTGTAACTGTCCTAAGAGAAGAGATTATAGATTGGCAGGAGGTTAAGGGAACATGTTGCTGAAGGTTTGTAAAATATATAGCCTTTTAGCAAACCAAAATATAGCTAGAGATGGCAACATTTTAGATAAAAAATACTCAACTTCCCCTTTGTTCATTTAAAAATAAATTGTTAAGGAGTTACATTGACATAACAGAGAAAAATGTGATTTCTGGCTTGTCTTCAAGTGTCTTGGCAGAGGCATCTCACTGACCTCACAGGGTTGTGTGTAGGTGAATTCCCTTCCTTGCCTTCCATTTCTTCTCAATTGTTCTTTTCTCTAGGAACCCTATTTTCAGACTCATAGAGTTAGGTACCTTCAAATCTCTCAGGAAGAGCCACTTCTTGCTGAAGGAGAAGCTTCTGTCTTCCTAAATATTGCTGGAGATTTCAAACATAGACTCTTAGTACTTCTATTGTAATCAGAATTTGATGACTCTAGAACCAAACTGGAGATGTGTTATAGGCTTCCAACACACAGGCAAAAAGAATGGTATGATATTTTATGGCAATCATTTTTCTGTCCATGTATTTAAGAAAGTAATGTACTTTTTCAGTCTGTTTGATATTTTAAAGAAAATCTAGTCTACTTAAACTGAAGGTAAAGGTATTTTCTCTGATGGCATGGATTTAGCTCTGCCTTATAAATATGTGATGGGGAAGTTGGGTTAGTGGGTCTTTCATGCTACCAGACATCATTCTAACTGTAATTAGCTCTCTTAGTTTCTTGGAGAGGGGTGTGTCAGCTCTATTTAAGTTCCTCATGATTTCCAAATCTCTCCAAATTTTGTGTGTGTGTGTGCGTGTGTTACATACTCTTATGGGAAGGTCAACTTTTGTCTTAAAAACTTGGTATAAAGTAAATGTTAAAAGGAAACTGATATAAGGCCAGCTTTAAGGCACACACCTATAATTTCAGACTCTCGAGAAACTGACGTAGGAGAGGTATTTCAAGTTTGAGGCTTGCTGGAAAAACACACAGAGACAAAAAAGAACACCAAAAGCTTTTATCTCTTAGCTGAGAAATGGCATTGATGATTAAAATGCAAAAGTTTTTTTTTCTAGTTCCATTCATTTGCCTTCAAATTTTCTGGTGTCCTTGTTTTTAATAGTTGAATAATACTCCATTGTGTAAATATACCACATTTTCTTTGTGTATTCCTCAGTAGAGAGACATCTAGGTCCCGCTCCCCAGGTTCTGGCTATTACAAATAAAACTGCTATGATCAGTGTCCAGCAAGAGTCTTTGTGGTATGATTGAGCATCCTTTGGGTATATGCCCAAGAGTGGTATAGCTGATTTTTGTGGTGAGCTGATTTCCAGTTTTCTGAGGAACTGCCACACTGACTCCAAAGTGGCTGTACAAGTTGGCACTCCCATTAGCAATTGGGGAGTGTTCCCCTTGCTCCATGTCCTCTCCAACATAAGCTATCATTTGCGTTCTTGATCTTAGCCTGGCTCAATTGTCATCAGAGAGGCATCATCCAGCAACAGATGGAGACAGATGCAGAGACCCACAGTCAAACATTAGGTAGACTTCTGGAATCCTGAGGAGGAGGAGAAAGGAGTGTAAGAGTCAGATGGGTCAAGAACACCATGGGAAGGCTCATATAATCAGTTAACCTAGGCTCATAGGGGCTCATAGAGACTTAACCACCAACCAGGGACTGACCTAGGTCCTCTGCACAGATGTTAGAACTGGGTAGCTTGGTCCTCCTGTAGGGCTCTTAATAGTGGGAGTAGGGGTTGTCTCTGGTTCTTTTGCCTGCTTTGGTGACCCTTTTCTCCTACCAGGTTGCCTCATTCACTCTTAATAGAAGAGGAGGGGACTAGTCTCACTGCAACATGGGTTGGGGGGCAAGTGGGAGGTACTGGGAGGAGAGGAGGGAGAGGAAACTGCTGTTGGTATGTCAAAACAAAACAAAACAAAATGAAAAACAATAAAAAATGCACTTTAAAATGCTAAAGTTAATTTGCCATGAAGCAAATATCGTGAGAGATCACCAAACACAAATCATGCAGTATACGTATAGATCACACAATTTATGTGTAGATTGGACTGTCATCACTTCTTAAATGGGCTCCAGCTGCTTCCAGGTTACAACTACTCTAATGCAGGAGAGCAGAGAGAGGAATTTTCCTGAAAAAGGACTTGAAGATGGAGAGCTCTGTTTATAGTTCCACACTGTCTTACTCCCCCGGGGAGATGACATTTGTTTTAGGGAGGTAGATTTGAATAAATTTGCCTCTTTAGGCAACTAATCAGTATGCAGAGTTGCATCCAAGAAAAGCCAAATTCTCTCCTATAATTTTAACTCTCTTGGAAAATGTTGGGGTTTAGACTTCAATCGCTCAGGTAACCTCCCTCCCTCTTTTGCCTGATAAATGCTAACAGCTCCTTGTCAGAAGAACAGCACTACTATTTGCATCAGTGAATTCCATCCTAGGGGTGCTGGCTTCTTATGCCGAGTTTGAACTAGGTGACTGGATGCAGCCCAACGGAACCTCTTGGTTCCCAGATGTACAGGGAGGTACCCTCACTCGGTACTGTCTCCATGACCACAGTCCAGGCGTCTACTACTGTCGTTTCCTTGCAGAATCATCCAAGACTCCCCGTGCGTTTGTGAACCAGTCAGGTGGCAGTCTTCAGCTTGGCACCCCACAGTTATCATCTATTATCGCAGCAATGTGGGGATACACAGCTAGAGCAATGAGAGGGGAGGCAAAATAATGACAGGAGCCACAAAACCTTTCTGAGGTAGACTTTGGAGAAGTTCAAAGGTAGAATTGCCCACGCTCTCCTCATCCTCCATGGGGGTCCCAACTAGTGCACTCAGCCTGTAGTAGCAGAAAATGCGTGGACATATGTGCAATCCACATGCCCAGGGGAGGTTGCTTGTGACTCAGGTGGAGGGCTTGCACACAGGAGGCTGATATCAATGGCACTCACCCCCATCTAAATTCTGGGTGCTTAGAAAGAGTGGGTCTTCATCAAAAATGCCCCACTCACATTGTCTAATCAAGCGGTCACAACAGTCAAGGTTTTGTGCATGTTTCAACACCCAAGACTGCAGGCTAAGATAGCTGTATTAACATTTTCCCACAAACTTCCCTCTTCAGTATCTTTGCTTTTAGAACAAATAAATTTGATGTGCATCTTAAAGATGTGTTTTGATATTTTGCCATTAACATGACAAAAGCCGTTGAAGGAGGGAAGGATTTATTTTGGCTCATAGTTGGAGAGTACAATTCACTAGGGTGGGGGAGCCATGACGACAAGCGCATGAGGCATCTGGTCCCAATGCATCCACACTCAGGAAGCAGGGAGGGATGAACTCCTGAGCTCTGCTTGCTCTTTCCTTTGTACGCAGTTCAGAAACCCAGCCAACGCATGATACTGCCTGCATCCTGGGCAGGTCTTCCCTCCTTAGTGAAACCTTTCTGGAAATATCCTCAGAGACACAGAAGTGTATTTCCATGGCAATTGTAACTCTAATCAATTTGACAGCGAAGAGTAGCTAACGTGGCTGTCACGGCAATTTTTCTGTCATCAAAATTGGTTGGGGAAGTGTTCATAAAAAGTGCCTTATAAACTATATGTTGAGATGATTTAAAATGCTACCTTCACTTGTGGGTTCCCAGACCTCAGCTTCTGGCTCCAGGATCTGGCTGCTCACAATTGCCTCTGGATGGGGAAGCAATATTGCTGTAGGATGTCACCTTATGATCTTCAGAGTGTTGGTGCTGTTCCTGCTCCAGTTGCCTCAGTTTGAAAAAAGAATCCGCCTGATCTCACTTTTGCCCCAGAGAGATTAGAAACTAAGCTTCTAAGTTTGAAGACCAGTGCTGATTTTATCCCTCCACTTTTTGACTTTGTTAAGTTGGGCAAGTGACTTACTTTCTCTGAACTTCAACTTTCTTATCGATGAGATATTTTAAAAGCGAACAATATCATTGGCTCATTATGAGAATTTGGTGAGCTAATACATGCAAACGACTTTTTAAAATGTTAGTACTGGAGAAGTACCTTCTTGCTTTTGCTATTAGTATTAATTTTAATGGCATATCCATTGTATCGCACAGTAGAAAGGATCTCACTTCTTGAGTCAGATAGGTTTGGATTTCAATACTGGTTTGTCACTTACTATTTATATAATGTTAGGAAAATTACTCTACTTGTCCAAGCTTTTTCCTCCTTGAATAAGAAAATGGGAATGATGGTTATCTGGTAGGATTTTCACTTTTTTTCTGAATGTGGCCAATAATAAAAATATTATGAACAAAGCAGTAAGTGCACAGCAGACAACTTGCAACATTATTATTCTTGTTTCCTAATTCCTTTACAATTATTTTTTCTTTTACCAAATGTCTAAATTGTGCCTGATGGATTCTGTGCTCTGTAGAGGAGGTTTGGAAGACCAGTTCTTGCTGTTCTTGCTTGTATCAACTTCCTGTTACTGGGACAAAATACACAAGATAAGGAAAGAAATTATTATTTTGGCTCACAGTTAGAGATATTTCCATCCATAGCTGCTTAGGTCAATCACTTTGGGCCCATGGCAAAGCCAAACCCTGTGATGGAGAATGTTTGAGGAGCAACACTTATTATGTCTAATGGCTCTCAAGCCAGAGAAAGGGAGGAAAGCCGTGAAGCCCTAACAGCCTCCTCAAAGGCATCCTCTTAGAGATCTCGCAAGGGCGTCTTCAACTAATCCTCAGTTCCCGGAGTTGTGCGCACTTCCTAACACAGCATCAGCCAGTGATGAACTTTCAGGAGACATCTGAGGTCCAGACTATAGTGGTGACAAACACATGAGCCAATACAAATTGGATATAGTCAGACAGTGATTGAGAATATGGGAAGGACAAGGCCAGGTTGGCAAGGTCAAGCCAGCGTGAGAGATGGAGGGTTAGGGGAGGAAAAATGAAGACTGTGCATATGGGGAGGAGCAAAGACCTTTTTGAGAAAGAGCCACTTGTATAGAAAACACAGTGTAGAGAAGCAGAGAGGGGCAAAGACCCAGAGAAGAGCACTGTAGGCAGAGAGAACAATGGGAAAGATGTTGACATGGGGGAGAGCTTTGTATATTTGAAGGATTACCAAAATCCCAGAGTGGCAGGAGAATGGTGGTCCAGAGAGATGGATGGGGAAGAGAGAGCTAGATTGGGACATGGCTTTGCTCCTAAACGAGATGAGGCAGAAGCACGAAAAACAGTTTGATTTACATATAAACACCTCATCCAGGAGCAGGACAAGGATTGGACCAGGGAGGACAGGGAGGAACCTTTTTTGTAAATGAGGTAAAAGGTGATGGTGGTCCAGGCTAGGTGATGGCAATTTTGAAGATGTTCTAACTTCAAGACAACAAATTTTATTATTACTGATATTGCTCTTTTTCACTTACGATTTGCTTCTCAGGTTGTTAGCGTAAAAATAGCTTTCCTTTCTCTAAGCATGAGGCGGATGCAAGTTAACCTTTTTCAAGCTAATATTTTTGAAGAGTTCTTTGGTATTTTTGAAAGGGAAATATCATAAAGGAAAAATTTTATGAAGTGGCCTTTTTTTTATTCTCCTCACAGCTATATGAGAGTGAGGCTTATTACTTTTGTGATTTCTCATATTTCCTCATTAAAAAAAAGTCTCAAACAACCTAGAAGAGAAAGAACATAAACATCCCAAGTGTCAAGTAAGCAGTGATGATTTGGAAAATGTCTCATCAATTTGTCTTGGCAGGTTACAGAGTATTCCTTCAGGATATCTGCTTCCTACTTCTCTAATGGGGTGTGGAATTTCCCCAGAGTCGACCCAAAGGCTCCATCGTCAGGGCGGTTATGGTATTTTATGTAGGCTGCTACTCATGCTCCTGTTCAGATGTTTTTCTCTGTCAGCATTTGATTGGACTCTTTCATCTGTGATTTAGTGTCTATATTAAACTCCATTTGATAGCCTGCTTCTCCTTAGGACTCTATTAGGCAGAAAAAAAAACCTTATGTCTTTCAGTGTATTTTATTTTATTTTTTTCTCAGTCATTTGGGGAGGTGGCTTCCACAATCACTGCATAGCAAAGAATATTATGGCTGATTAATATGTGCTGGGTCACCGCAGAGAGGGTTGGCTAAGAGATGAGTTCATCATGCTTGCCATGTAAGAATGAAGTTCGAGGAAACCTTTAAACAGCCAAACAGGCCACTTGGGTAATGACATAAAATCATTCTTTAAAGTCACGTATTTACCCAAAGGCAGGAAAGCACAGGAGCATGCATGCATGTAGTTCAGAGAAGTCGCCAAGTGTGGCAAACTAAAATCATCTTCCCCCATGAGGCAGCTGATGCCTTTCTAGTGGAAAGAGAGAGGAAGTGGGGCTTTTTTCTCCTTTCTTTGAAGGGGACTGCGGAAGTTGACACTTGCACCCCATCTCTGTCAAGCAATTTGCACTCATTCCTCTTCTCTCGGTCCCCTTTGTAAAACAGAGGATGGGTCTGTAATATTGTTAAGATCCCTTCCATTATGAGGCCCAGGATAGTTTGGACTAGACATACTTTCTGAAGTGCATTATTTTTTTGGAGAAAGAACAGAACTCGGGAAGAGCTGGTCCCGTATGTTTTAGACAAATAACTTTAAAAGAAAAAAAAAAACAACCCAAAAATCCAAATGCCAGAAATGTATTAATTTCTGCATAAAGCAGTTATAATGAACTGAAATTCTAAGGTGACAAAGCAATTTAGATGTCCTCTATGGCTCATCAAAGCAACCTTCGACAAATTCTATAAATCTTTGTACTGTTGTTGAAAGCTAGTTGAATCTTTCTGTAGAACCACAGTCCTCCCTAGTATTTCTGAGAGCAACTTTGTTTTCCATAAGCTGAGACATTTGAGCGGATTGCCAAAATCACAATGCAATTCCAGTTCAACACAGTTGCTTACCATACATATGCTAACACCCTGGTTCCATAATTTTCACTGAAAATACAGCTGTTCTTCCAGCCTCTTTCCCTTCATTAGGAAAGCATTCCATGGAAAGGATTGGATCATCTAAACAATGGCTCCAGACATGACACGAACAGTCTAGAAAACACAGGAGTAGTAGTTGGAACGGGGAGAAACAGTCCACTGCTGTGATCTTAAGCATAGGTGATGGAGGCCCTGAGTCAAGCCTGTAAAAAGTTCCTAACGTTTTGCTATTTGCTCATTTAGACCTGCTCCAAAATTTACAGATAACTCCATACATATGTCTATTTTCTTTTTATTTTGCTCTTAGGTTGAGGTAGAAAAGGATCCAAACCTATGGAATCCCACTGCAAGACTGTTTTCTTCATTTTCAGTTACACTGTCAAGGCTTCAGGTGCACGTTCACGGACAATCTGCTCAGTGTTTGTTGTAAACATATGCACTTAGTAATTTTTGCCCTCAAAAGGTACCTTCACACACATACTTACATCACCTGTGATCAGTTTTGTAGCTCTCTTAAGTGTCGTTACTATTGATATTTTATATATGAGGGAATCAAGGATGATACTCAACGGTTGTGAGTTCCTGCTTCAAACACATTCACCCTCCACACCTTCCTTTCGTATAAGTTAAACAAGCATTTACTTTTAAAAGTAAATTTACTTATCAATTTCATTTACTTATAAAAGTTAGAAAGTGGATAAAAACAGTTGGAGAAACGTTAGCAATTTTCCCTTTTCAACCTAGAAGACATTTTTAGTGTTGTACCCATGAAAGTATAAGTCAGGCATCTTGTGTCTTGTCCATTCCACTGTTTTTGTCACAGTGAATACTAAGATACACACACACACACACACACACACACACACACACACACACACACACACACACACACATACCCCTTCTGATAGGATTTAGATATGAAGTGCTCCACCAACGGCTCATGTGTTGAATGGTTTGTCCCCATTTGGGGTTGAGGAAATCCTGGAAACTTTAGGAAGCAGGACCTACTTGGCTTCCATAGGCCACTAGGGCATGTTGCAGGGATCTTCTCACTATCTCTTCTCCGTCTTTGTCTGGTTCTTTGTCTATGATATGGGTAAACTGCCACGTCCTCCTCCGGTTGTGATGTATTACCTCTCTCTGGGCTCCAAATCAACAGGCCATGGACCAGGGACTGAAGTCTTGAAAATAATGACTCCAAATCAGCAATTCATCCCTTAAGTTGCTCTCCCAGGTAGGTTTTAAAGTGTACATTATTTTCAATTCCAGTTGTTCATGTGTATACACTCAAGTACAGGTGCCTGAGGAGACCAGAGGCATTAGGAGTAGCATTGGGCTCTTAACTTTGAAGCCAGCTCCCCAACAACTCCCACGAAAGCTTTCGTAAGACTTATGAACATATTGGAGTAATTTATTATGTTTTTTTGATACAGTTTCTTCAGAGTAAGTGTTCTGTTGTGATGATTGAATGTTTGCTTATATCCAGACTGAGGTGATAGGAGGATACAGAGAATGAAATCTGCCACCAGCTTGAGAGATGGAAAGAAGAAAGGAAGGAAGGAGAAAAAGGAGGAAAGAAAATAAAAAAGGAAGAGAGTAAGAGAGGAAAGAAAAGAAAGAAGGAAGAAAGGAAGAAAGGAGGAAAAAAGAAAGGAAACAATGTCTTTAATGTCTTGGGGAAGGATTTATCTATCTGAGTGAATTTTTTTTTTCTTAATCTCTTCCTCTGTCAGTGAAGGCACAATTTAATATTCCTGGCACTTGCAAGTACGACAGTGAAGTGGAACTATAAGAAAATCTGAGGCATGTTCAGGTTGTGGAGTAATAAACGATGGAGAAATTCCAGTGATTAGCATCAAAGAGATAATGAGGTCATTTCCTTATTAGTCCTCTCCCTAAGAGAAGAGAAGCAGAAAGCTGCTTCAGTTGTCAAATGAACTGGGGCGTCAATCAGAGCTCATAGATTTTAAGATAATTTTGTGTTTAAACTCTACTTAGTTTCCACAAGGGGACTCTAACCTGCCTAAGAGGCTTAATTAGGCTAACTGCTTAAAAACAGTGTAAAACATGTGGGTGTGTTCCCATTCAGGAATGACTTTATGAGCATTCTCAGAGAGCCTATAGAAAATGAAGGAACTTTCAGAGGGCTCCAAACCAATCTTCCACTGTGGAATCCCACCAGTGGCCTGGAAACTGCTCAGAGGAGAGTTGATCTTTATAAAGTGGTCTTTATATTACATTTGGCAGTTTGCGTATCATGATTTGAGCTCTGAGAGCCCAGGTATGAAAACACACACACACACACCACACACACACACACACACACACACACACACACACACACACACAGAGACACAGAGTGAGAACATTCAGGGTATGTGTTTAAAGCTTTAGATAAAAACATAAACTTTTAGCATCCCAAGGGAATGCCAGTTTGTCCTTGCACCTTCTAAAAAAATTCAACAAATCAAATATTTTTAGCGCATTTCTGACATATATTTCAAAGAACACAGGCATAAAGTAGACTGTTAATTCCTCGAGGATTTTAATGAGAAATGCTAGCTACATACATAATCAATTATAGTAATTATTAGACCATGGTAGGCATTAAGGATATGAGTATATGTATGAGAGAGAGCACCGGGGAAGGAATGACTAACCCTGGCTGATGAGGTCAGGGCAGACTCTTCTGTTCTTTCTTCTGAAGTTGAATTTTATAGATGGACTTCAAAAACAGGGTGGACTGGGGGCTGATGGGGGGATGGCTCAGCCAGTATAACGCTTTCTATACAATCATGGGCATGAGTTGAATATGTCTGAATCTACTTGCAAAGCCGGGTGTGGTGGCATGTGCCTGTAATACCAATGCTGGAGAAGCAAAGAAAGGAGGGTGCTGGAGTTTGGGCTAGTCAGTTTAGTAACATGGTGAGCTGTGTGTTTAGGAAGGGACTCTGCCTCAAAAACAGACAGCAATTGAAAAGTCACCTGACCTCTACCTCTGGACTCCAAATAAACATGAGCATACGTGTAAACATACCCGGGCTCCTACCTGTGAACATTCAGACAGACACATGCACACAAACAGACACACACACATACTTGCATACACATGTGTAGGAAGTTAAAGCCTGCCAAGCTGAGAGGTGAGCCAGGCAGGAGTCTGCCTGGTGCTGTCAGAGGTCCTGATGGTGCCTAGCCAACAAGGGGCAACCATGCGAGGTCAAGGGATCAGAACGCCTGGGTGCTGGGAGGGTGTATAAGATTTCCACTGTTGCTACATAAGTGAGTCTGCTGTATCCCTTTCACTGGACTCTCAGTATTTATGTTGTTGATATTGCACCTCCCCCCTCTGAAGGCATTAGGGCCCATCTACACATATGCACATGCCTACACACCGACACACTGACACACACACACCCCCACCCCCACACATACCCCCACACCCCACCC
>PVIU01003866.1:93289-110546 GCA_004026605.1 Ondatra zibethicus | reverse complement strand
GAACAGCTTGGAGTTTCTTTTGGTCAGAAGATGGGACCCGTCGGAGTGTACCTGCCCACGAGCACAGTTATCTGCTCTCTTGGTTTGAATGAGAATGGGCTCCCAAGATTCTTAAATCTGAAAATCTAGCCCCTAGTTGGTAGATTGGTTAAGGAAGTATTGGGAAGTGTGGCCTTGTTGGAGGAGGTGTGTTACTGGGGGTGGGCTTTGAGGTTTCAAAAGCCTATGCCATGCCCATTCTGTCTATCTGTGGTAGTCTGAAGAAATTGTCCCCTAAGGAAGTGGCACTATTAGAAGGTATGGCCCAACTGAAGGAAGTGCATCACTGTAGGGGCGGGCTTTGAGGTCTCATTTCTCAGGCTTCCCTCAGTGTGATAGTCAGTTGACTTCCTGTTGCCTTCCGATCAATATGTAGCCAGCACCTTGTCTGCCTGCATGCAGTCATGTCCCACCATAATGATAACGGACTGCTGAACCTCTGAGCTGTAAGCTGTCACCCCAATTAAATTAATTATTTTTAAAACAAGAGTTGCCACGGTCATAGCATCTCTTCACAGCAATAGAAACCCTGACTAAGACATTGTCTGTCTCCTGATGTCTCTGCCTCTGCCTGCACATCAGGATGGGAAGCTCTCAGCTTCTTCTCCAGCGCCACACCTGTTTGCCTTCTGTGGTGCAATCACGGACTAACACTCTGAAACTCTAAGTAAACCCCCGAAGAAATGCTTTCTTCTGTTAGCTTTCTGCTTTGGTCATGGTGTCTCCTCACAGCAGTAGAACAGTAACTAAGGAGAGAGTAGTGGGCTTTCCTATCAGCTGATCTACTTGGGGATCTTGAGGCAAAGGAGGAAGGCAAGATTTAAAAGCCATTAGCAGCAAGCATCAGCAACTGGAGTCAGATGTGTTAAAAGGAGAGTCCACTGGGCTTATCTTACAAGTGCACCATAAAACCACACTGCCCTTCTCTAATGTGTAATTTAAAGAAAAGCTTCAGTCCAGTTTCTCCCTCTGATCTAATCTACCCTGTATGACTGTGTCCTGTGTCCCTGTCCCCCTGTCCCTTCACTTTGTTCTTTGGATAACTGACGTCACTTCCTTGTTTGCTCTTCTGTAGAGCATTTCTTGCCTTTTCTTCAGAAAGTCCTAGTATTATGAGAAAAAGCAGCAAACGCCTTAGAGTAACAACTTCAAAGAGCTTCTTCCCCTTGGCTCTCAGGATCCGTTCTTAAGACCCTCCTTGCATGCCAGCCTGCACCCTGAGTGCTTAAGCCCAGAGCTGTGCATTGCATCATAGTGGCTTTGTTCTGCACTGCAGGAGTCTTCTTAGAGGGCTGCTCCAGGACTGCTGTGATTTCTCTCCTTTCTGGTTTGCCTTTACTCTCTGCAGCATACTTTTCTCCATCCATCCATCCATCCATCCATCCATCCATCCATCCATCCATCCATCCATCCATCCATCCTTCCACTCACTTGCCATACATTTGATAACTTACTGGGTGCCAATCACTGTTTATACACCCAAAATAAGGTACTGGAAATTAATAAATTTATCTTTCAGCTTGGAATATATATGCCAGAGAAGGAAGACAGACAATAAAACACAAGAAGTTTGACTTATGCCAGAATGCAATGGAAGCTACAGAGAAATACTGAACAAATGAAGAGGCCCAGTGGGTTCTGGGAACAGAATTACTGTCACTGTATGATAGAGTGGTCACAGAAGGCCTTCCTGAGGAGGTGGCATTTGGGAAGTATCTTGGACAAGCCTTTCATGTCTTTAGGAAAGAACATTGCAGAACACTGAGATAATCACACCCAAGGTCAGAGCTGGACTCTGCTTTGAGATAGTGAAGGTACCAGAGGGAGATGCGTGGAGAGGAAGTACTCAGAGGCAGAGTAGTGTGGGTCACTCACTGCTGGAGTGTTCATGGAGCAGAATGGTGAGATGTAGCTTCATCTGACTCCCGTCAGCATCTTATTTATCCTTAGTTTTCACGTCCTGTTTCTTTCACTCATCTTTTATTTTCTTTAATGGATTTTCCTGATCCTTCTCCTCAGCTTTATAGCAAAGGCTCTCAAAAAAGTAATAGTAATTCACAGTCCCAAACACATCTAAACATCTTTTATTCATTCCTCAGTCCACATTATTATATTCTACAAGCTGGGTCTTCTGTTGTCAAGGTTGTAGCTATATTGAAAGGACATATTTTAGTACTAATTTCACTTTGTTCTCTCTCTGGGAATGAATTATTGACCATTCTCTTCTTGAAATTCCCCTCCACTGTTTCCTGAGGTGTGGTGTGCTCCCCAGGGTCCACTTTTGGACGTCTTCCTGCCTTCACATTCTCTTCTTACAATGCCACTCACTTTCACAGTTCTGATCATCTTCCGTGTGCTGAGAAGTCCTTAATATACACTTCCAGGCTAAGCTGCTTTTGAAAAATTCAGTTCCAGCCCATATATCAAAGTTCTTACTACCTCTTTTGAATGTCTCAAAGGTACTTGAAACTCATTGCGTCCATAACTCATTTTCTTTCCCCCATAAAGTTCCGTCCCTTCTCTTGCTCTCTCTCTCTTGAGGTAGCAATGAAAGGAAGAGTCAAAGTTTCCAAACTAAAGTTTGTTTCAGTTTGTTCAAATGGCCGTGAAGTCTGATGATCCAACTTTTACTCCTCTGTTTAAAATATACCTAACTAAGCTCCATTTTTCATCCTCAAGAGTCTCTGCAGTGGTCAACTTGAATCATTCCCTGAGCCCTGGGACCCTGTTCTGGCCTAGAATAAATGACCGTCTTCCAAGACCCCATTGCTGCATTTCACGACTCCTTCAAGTATTTGGTGATTTCTTTGGGAATCATTTCGACACCTATCTTGGAAGACTGCAAGAAACTTGAGAGTAAGTGTGCCTTTACACCCTCTCTGTCTACTGTGGTTTTCATGGTGCCTGTCATATTGTAGGTGCTGACTAGATTTAAGTTGATATTTGATGAAAGTCTAGCTACTCTATAATATTGGGTGGAGGTTTCCAGTGGGGTATAAGCTACTTTCTGTTGTGCTAAAACGATGCGGAAGTGATTCTCGAATGACGTTTTATGTCTTCTTTGTAAAGTAATACCTAAGAAGACAGGGGTGATGGGCAATGAACCAGGGCCTTGAACACAGGATTTCCCTTTCCTGTTTTGATCTTCTCAGGTGTTCATCATGGAGTTTCTGGAGCACAATCCACATAATGTCAGTAATCGGACTAATGAATGCAGACACAGTCATAGAATCAGATACTCAGCCCTGCTTGATGTTTATTTCCAGTCCTGGACCCATAATGGATGTTAAGAAAGTGGATCTCTGGAGGAGAATGTGGTTCCTAATCACAATATGAGACTCATGTCCAAGAGAGGTGTGGTTTCTCAAAATAAACAGGCTTATAGTATCAGGTGAAGGCAAGACTGCTAGACTGATATCATAGTGTGCGCATAATAAAATTAGTGATTTCAGCTGGTTCTTTCTTGTATCTATTTGGTAACATTTTGTCAAGTACTTTATATGGATTTTCTCACCAAATTCTCCAAACTCCCCACTGTTTCAATTGAATTAATTCATCTATGTTAAGATAATGCTCAATTAAAGAATGGCTCATTTAAGGTCTTTTTTGCTCACACTGTCACAAATACAGAGGACAAGATGTGATTTTCAATGTCAGTTCTCATTCTCAAAGGTGTCCGGGCTCTCAGCTGATCTGTTAGATTTCTACTCATGCTTCCAAAATGGCTACCCTACCTCCGATGTACCGCTGGCCTGATAAGTACAGGAGTGGTATTGTGTTGTTCTTTGTATAGCTTGCTCTAGGAAGAAGGAACTACTCAAAAGAAAGATCTTCATAAATTCCTTAAGGGGCAAAAGGGTAGATTAGGATGCCATTTCTTATCAATTTCTGAATACGTTAAGATGGAAAAACAAATCTTTGACATTTTTAGCCTGTGGTGTATCTGTTCCATTTCTGGTCAAGAAGACAGTAAAAAACACTGGTTTTTGCCGCAGTGGGTAATATTTTATTGGCGTATGTTGGTAATTAGCAATGATTAAACACACAAGGAAACTTCTGTTTGCCCCAACAGAAGTCTGCCGTCAGGCCATCCCATCTCCCCATTGTTTCGACAGCCGACTCAGTATGACCTGTACTACTGTGGTCAGTGCTGCTGCATGGCTGCCAGCCATGTGGCTGCTGACAGTGTGTACCTACTCTGCATGTAACACTCCGCTTTCAGTAAGCAAGGAGGCTGCAAAAAGTGAGCTTTGTCCTCTAGTCTTTCTCTTATAAAGAACGGAAAGATTTCTCAGAATCCCCAGTATTTCTTTCTCCAGGCCATTGTTCAGAACTGGATTCCATGTCCACCCCTCGACCTGTTCTTGGCAAGCAAGAATTGACTGATATGATTGCTGAAGATTAAACATGTACATGCATCACTTATGATAGCAATAACACATGGAAATGGAGCGTGGGGCTCCCCAATGTGTTGGAGTCCAGGAAGGAATGAAGAATGCTAGACATGTGTTTCTGCTCCCAAAGCCTCCCTAGCCCCTGGATCTTTAAACTGTCCGTCCTGTAACTGCTAGCTCTTCTGAGCCAACATTTGGTCTAGTTCAGTAAATATCTCTATGCATTAGAAATCATGCCAGGTAATATAGATAGAAGGATTTATCAGAGGAGCTCTTGATCTCCAGGGACTGCATTCATGTGGTAAAGAAAATGTAGGTAGCTGATGTAGATGTTTGAGTGTGTGGGTTTCTTACAGTTTGTGGTTTCTCCTTAGAATTAATGTCTGAAAACATACAATTCTTTGGAAGTTTGAATAAACAAGAATAGCACTTCAGAACTTATTTTTCTTTGTCCTTGCTGTCTAAACCTTTAAAAAATTGTTACTGGTTGGCGGCATTCATTGGCATGTTCCTCACAATTCTTAAAACAAACAAACAAACAATAAAATAGCAACAGCACACCTTTAATAAGAGAAAAGAAAGACAGTATAGTCTAAGCACCCATCCCAGTGGGTGACTGCCACAGGTGAAGTCAGGGAGGGGAGTTGGTGATACACGTTATACCTTGATAAGTCATTTTAAGATACAAACAAATTAAAATGTACATTTTCAGATGTAGACTAAATTCCTGTTAGATGCAATAACTTAGTCAAATATTTTAAGATACTTGATCTGTTAGCAGGCAGCTGACTGGGATCCTTTCACTCTGCTTAGTAGAAGTGAGGATCTTCTTGGGCTGTTTTGTTGTTTGTTTTTACTTTTTTCCTTCGGCTGTTGACAAGAACAAATGGTGGCAGCAGACAGAAGGGAACAGTAGCAGGTGGTGCCTCCTTCCCTTAACCCATGAGATCATTGGCCTTACTGGTCCTGGAGGCTTCGTCTAAACCTAGGAAGACAACAGCTAGTGTCACAGGTCATGGCTTAGGGAGTCAGACACTTGGCCCTTCAGGCCAGCACTACAGCTTCCACTACTGTCATTGTCAACGCTGATGACCATCGTCTATGCTCTGCTGCTCTGCCTGGGCCCTGAAGGCTCCTTCTCTACCTGTCATGGCATCCTGCTGGCTTCTGTCCCGTGGCTCCAAGGATGTGCCATTTCTGTGTGAGTCTCTGCTATGGTCGAGACTCCAGTGGTTCTCAGAGCTCCTGGTCTCCAATGCCTCTGCCATTCCCTTCCGGTTGACAACCAGCTGGCCATCTGCCGCTTTTGCAATTCTCTTCCTGATTTGCAAGCTTGCTCAGCTAAAAGGAAACAAACACCCCTCCTCCCCCTCCCCTCAAACTAGCAAACAAAACCCCAAAGATCACCAGAGGAGAAGTGCTTTTATTGGTCCTGATATTGGAACATGAGGGAAGGCAATCAGGATAGCAGAGGACATTCCCAGTCGATGAGGGAACAAAATAGTCCCATCCCCTTCTACTTCTTTGTGTATTCAGAGGAAAATAAATAACACAGGGCTTACAACAACAAGAACCTAAGAACTTATTGTAGCAGTAATTAAGATTTTTTAAAAACAATTTTAACAGTGATTTTTTTTTTGTAAGGCTTAACACCTGCTGGGTGAGTTTCAGTCATCTGCGTGTGACTCAGTCAACCTATTCTGTTGCTGTCCTGAAACACAGAAACTCGTACAAGGGGAGTTTGTTGGCCCCAAGTTGGCCCTCCCCCAACACCAGCCTATTGCAGCCAGTTGTCCACCGGCCATTGAATGGGGTTTCTCACTGAATTCTAGAATATAGCAAAAGTTATTCTTTTATCTTTAAAAGATTTCACTGTTTATTGACTTAGACTTGGGCTTCAACTTGTTTTCTAACTCCTAAACTACATATATGCGTCCTCCAAACTCAAAGTATTTCCTGTAACTTAAAAATGAAAATGGCAGATGGCTGAAGAAAAGATAGCTTTAAAATATACAAATGCACAGCTATTTTGGGTTATCGTTCACTAGTAAGAAATTATAGTTTTCTATTTTATGACTTTTAGAAGTTTTAGATGTTTGCGAATAATCTTTGAGCATTTCATTCCTCTGCAAAAACATGTGCAGTTTTTGTGTGATGGTTGAAATTTCTTATCTGAAATCATGGTGTTCAGTTGCTTGTTTTAGTGCTGACAAGTTCGTTGGGATGGTGTTAAGTTACCCTGTGGAGGTTGACTTAGAAATAGCTCCTTAGAGTTCTAGATTTTTTATTCTGTTTTAATGTCAGGGGACTTTTGGTATTTATTTATTTATTTTTGATTTAAATACTATTTATATATCTTTTTTCTTTTTTACTTCTTTTTGATTTTTGATATTTAAACCATACAGTTGTTTCCAAATGTTTTTTCTTAATATTAGTGTTTTTAGACAGGGTGCTGTTTTTGTTGTTGGAAGGCCTACGTCTCTGCTTATATATTATTGCCTACACACACACACACACACACACACACACACACACACACACACATAGATATGTATTTTAAAAGATTTAAAAAAAATTCATTATTTCCCATTTTTCATGGTCTTTTCTTTTGTTTTTGAAACTCGGTTTCTCTGTGTAGCCCTGGCTGTCCTGGAGCTAGCCCTGTAGACCAGGCTGGACCCCATCTTCCTAGTGCTGGGATCAGAGGTGTGCATCACTACCACATAGCTTGTCTTTGTCTTTTGATTTGAATGTCGCTTCTTGTCATGAAGCTGTGGCTATAAGTTTAGAATCTAATGTATTTTTATGGTAGAAAATTATTTATTTATATGTTTATGTTTGCTAACAATTTTAATTTATTCCTAGAATATTTTTATTGGATGTTTCTCATGTTCAAGTTTCTTTTCTTTCTGCTTTGGCTCATATTTTCTTATACTTTCTAAAATCTACTTTAGCTATTTCAAATGTTTTTCCTTTATTTTTATTTTATGTATATGAGAGTTTTGACTGTATGGATTTCTGCGTGCCTATACCATGTGTTTGCAGTGCCTATGGGGACCAGAAGAGGGCATTAGATCCCTTGAGACTCAAGAAGCAGGTTATGAGCCACTATGTGGGTGCTGGGAATCAAACCTGGATTCCTGGAAGAGGAGCCAGTGTCCTTAAATATGGAGTCATTTTTCCAGTGTCTGCTTCAGTCACTTTTGATAAAAGCACATGAATACAACTGAAATACCGTGGGTGAAGTTGGGCACAGGTTTAGGAATAAAATCTGTAAATTTTTCGATTGTCGTGGCCAGACGTACTGATTTGAAACAATATCCTCGAAAGGAAATCCATTACTGAATGGATTCAAAACAGTGCATTTAGGACTTTGCACCTTGGACTTCCATTGAAATGCTTGGCTTTATCTCTTCAGAGAACAGACTGCAGTGTGCAACCGAACAGACTGGGATGTGGGGTTGAGTCTTTGGAGGAATTATCTACATAGGCAAAATCATCAACTGGCACATATCTACAGTCATCCCTGGGACAGAGATGTAGTTAATATAACTGGAGAGGAGAGCTGGGGCTGCTCTGGAGCTGTGCTGTGCTTTCAGTTTAAAAGTTCAAGCTCCCATCCCACCCTTGGTTCATGAGGCCAACACTGGCGGGGACGGAAGATGAATGGCTAAGGCTGAAGACCTAATTGGGAATTAGGAATTAGAATTAGCGTTAGATATGCCTTTTCATGGAACTGGAATATGATAGTTTTGGAAATTTGCTTCAATTAGTTTTGAAAGAGAACTTTGACCAGAGGGTCCATGGAAATTTTACTTGAAAACACAGCTGGATGACCCTCTTTAGCTATTTATTGATTTACCACACCAGTGTTTTTGGGGTGCAATGGAGTTAATATTTGTGTGTTTCTTAAGAACAAGGATACATGTGTGTGTTTGTAAATAACAAGTTTTTTTTTAATCCTGCAATTAAATAGTGGTGTTAATTTTATTAATTGAAATCTAAAAGTCTTCAGGGCTTGAGAGAGGATGGCTCAGTGGTTAAGAGTACTTTTTGTTTGGGGGAAAGGTTCCAAGCACCTACACCAGGAGGCTCACAGTTCCAGCTCCAGAGAATCTGATGCCCTCTTCTCTCCTACCTGGGTACCCAGATGAACACACACAATATCAGATACCCACATATAAATAAAAAAATAAGAGAACAAAATTCTTGTTTCTTTCATGCTGTTAATCAGCCTCTTCCTTGACACATTTTTTATTTTGCTTCCAGTATCAGATAGTGTTTTTAAGAAAATCCTTGATTATTTATTTATTATTTTATAAACAGAGGCCTTATATCACTTCTGAAGCATAATTAAAAGCACTATTAATATAATGAAGATGAAGTTTTCCCTTTTGACATCAGTTTAGCCAGCTTTCAGATACATTTATTCAGAGGAGGCATTAGCTATCATGGTAGTTCATCCCTCTTTTTATAGCAAGCCCCGCGGCTGGATCATCCCTGTGGTCCATTAATCTCTCACTGCAGTACCCAGAAAGAGTGTTGGTTATAAGTAATCATAAACTGTCAGCTTTGAAAAGTGAACATTTGTTGGCTTCACAGGCGTGAAAAAACTAGTGATAAGTGGGGTTGTTAAAAAGTCAAATTAAATGTTAATTGATGCAAGGGCACAAAGCATTAAGGCACTTAAGCGTTTACATGTAGGCACTACATTTATTAGACCTGACAAATTGTTCTGAAGAGTTGCCATAGATATTTGTGGTTTTTTTGTACCATTCTTCTCTATGTGAGCATGACAATTCAAAACCAGTGTGAATACCGTTACTTGTGAGAGGTTTGCATAGTCTCATATGAAGCCACAGGCAAGATTCTGACTCCATTGTATATATTTACAATGTTTTATTTTTAAACAGTGTGGTGATCTAAGAAAAGAATCAAAGAACAGACTATCCCAGAAATTTGCATAAAGAGAAAGGACATGCACGCTCTTGGGGAATTAAAGAGAAGATTCTTTCTTAATCATCTCATACATTTAAATTACTCAAATTTGCATAAATGCTGAAGTGTGAATTGTTACTTTAAAAAAAATTCCAATTGCTTTCAGACCATTGCTAATTATTCCTGGCTAATGTGGTAAAGTTAAAGGCACAGCAAATCACTGATACTCCTTGGCTGTCTTTCTCAGAGTGCCGACAGAAGGGGTGGCAGCATAGACTCCCTGTCTGATAGACAAGGCAGAAGTGGGCTGCAATGGCGTCATGGAGACAGCCTGCATCTTTGACTGCTCATATACTGTAAAAAATAGGAAAGCATTGTCTGTAGCTCAGGAAGGATCACATTTTACAGAAACGGCTTGCTAACCACCTGAGTTTGCTGCATTTTCTTATCATTAGAACTCTTCCAGCATCAGTTGGAAGTTGGATTCTGCTTGACACTTTTAAATATATCACATATATAACAAACTTGCTGCTTATGAAGTAATAACAGATATGGTAACAAACAGAGGACTAAGACTGTCTGAAGCACTCTTAGGTGACTAGTGATTCTTGGCTCATATTGTCTATGGAGTTTCCTGTGGTCAGAAACATGGAAATTCCAAGCATATTCATGTTTGGGAAGGCACAGAATATTCTACTTTGAATCTGTCCCCCATGTATATAATTTCTAGGACTGTGTTTTTCTCAACTGTTCTGTGGTTTCTGACACTTAGTACTG
Source organism: Ondatra zibethicus (assembly GCA_004026605.1). Taxonomy (NCBI): domain Eukaryota; kingdom Metazoa; phylum Chordata; class Mammalia; order Rodentia; family Cricetidae; genus Ondatra; species Ondatra zibethicus. The sequence continues at coordinate 100,398 of PVIU01003866.1, read as the reverse complement.
ACATGCCATTGGGGCAGTCTTTTTTTTTTGATGGGCTTTTCTTTCTTCTCGATCACAATACATTAGAATTTATACTTTCCCCCAAAGTAGGTCTCCAGTAAAGCAATGGCATAGCTGCAAAGAAGTATGGGAAGCAGAGAAATATAAATATGTTTGATTATAGACTTTGAGAAATTAAACAGAATTTAATAGATATTATTGAATGATCTCTTTGCTTTACTGAGCAGAATACCATCTTAGTTAGGATTTCTATTGCTGAGAAGAGACACCATGACTATGGCAACTCTTATAAAGAAAAACCATTTAATTGGGTGCCTTACATTTTCAGAGGTTTAGTCCATCATGTTGTGACATGGTGGTGTGCAAGCTGACATAGTGCTGTGCAGACAGACATAGTGCTCTGCCGGCAGACATAGTGCTGTGCAGGCAGACATAGTGCTGGAGAAGGAGTCGAGAGTCCCACATTTGACCCCAAGTCAACAGGAAGTGAACTGCTACACTGGGCATGACTTGAGCATATGTGAGACTCCAAAACCCACCCCCGCAGTGACATACTTCCTCTAACAAGTCCATATGTAGGTGGAGTCTTTTCGTTGGAATAACCAGTGAGCTCCCAAATAACCACACAGAGACTTAATATTAATTATAAATGATTGGCTGATAGCTACTAACTAGTTACTACTTGTTAAATTAACCCATATTTCTTATCTACATTCTACCATGTGACAATACCTTTTTTTCAGTATAGCATGTTCATCTTGCTTCTTTCTGCATCTCCCTTGAGACTCTACCCTATTCTACCCCATGCTGTCTTTTTGTTTGCAAGTTCTGCCTAACCATTTCCTTCCTAGATATTGGCCAGTCAGCTCCTTATTAACCAATGAGAGTAATACATATTCACCGTGTACCAAAGGATTGTTACACAGCAGCCGTACCTACTCCAACAAAGCCCAACCTACTATTAGCGCCACTCCCCATGAGTTTATGGGGGCCAGTTATATTCAAACTACCAGTAATACACAAATCTAAAATACAGGTGGTATCTATTAGGCTCTAACAGCCTATGTGGAAAGGGGCAGTAAATGAAGCAATAGTGCCATTGTGTCTCGTTATTCAGAAAACTCAGCACAGAGGCTCTAACAGCCTATGTGGAAAGGGGCAGTAAATGAAGCAATAGTGCCATTGTGTCTCGTTATTCAGAAAACTCAGCACAGAGGCCAAGCTTTTCAATCTAGATGTCTGTGAATCTGAAAGTACCACGAGCAGAAGTTAATTTGGACAAGTGGTAGCTTCTGTTGTAACAAATATTCTCTAAATTCTCCATGGCTTAAGGGAAGAAATGCTTACTTATAGCTTAGAAAACCATCCTGCTTAAAATTTTGAACTTCCAAGTAGTGATTCTTGTTGTAACCAAACTTTTTCACATCTTGTGATTCTATCTCTGTCGGGAAAGGTTTCACAAGATTTTTGTGGTTTTTCTAATTTGAACTATAGAAAGAGGAGTGTGAAGGATCTTCCAGAGGAAGTGTACAATGACACAGTCACACATCAGTTCTGCCTGTGTTTGGAGAAAATGTGCCACAGCTTGCTTCAGTGAGGCTGAGAGAATTGATGCATGATGAAAGGGAAATGTATATGTGTATGCTGGGTAGTCTCTAGCATGCTCTGCTCCTTTGGTTACATCAGTGTCTATGTGTATCTATCAATAGTTGCCTCATAATCATCTTCTAGTGACAATTAAGTTCTAGAACAAGAACCTAATAAAAATTCAAATGTTTTAATTGAGTATGTGTATGGGGACGTGCAGTTATTTGTGCATGAGTGCATGTTCTCAGAGGCCAGAAGAGAGTTGGAGTTGGAGTTACAGGTGAGAGTGAGCTACCTGACATGGGTGCTGGAAAACATATTGAATCTTCTGCAAGAGCAGACCATGCTCTTAAACATTGAGCAATCTCCAACTCAACCTCTTTTTAAGATTAAATTTTCTTTAGTTTCAATACTCAACAAATCCTTATTCCTTGTCTTAATATTACATTATACAGTATGATAAAATAACTGTATATCTCATCTAGGCTTGATTTTGAGAATCAGTTTTTCACATCCTTGTAGATGGGTGCCAGAAGGTTCTTCAACTGTGAGTTTGGTCTCCACCCTGATAGGAACTTCTGGCACAGAGCTTCCAAATTCACTGGAATTTCTTTGATGACAGAAACTTCTTTTGTTCTAATAAGGCAGGTCTTGGCATGCTCCTGGATAGTCTCATAGGATCTGGCTGCCAAGAGACCCAGTAACATGATTAGGAGGTTGGGATTTTCAGTCCCACACTAATTGATCTCTAGGGATAATAAAGAGGTTGAAAGTTGAGCTGATAAGCATGCTTGAATCAGTCAAGCTGTGGTGATGTGAAGGGAAATGACCCCTGTGGTGGATTGAAAGAAAATGGCCCCCAAAGGGCGTGGCACTATTAGGAGGTGTGGCTTTGTTGGACGAAGTGCGTCACTGTGGGGCAGGCTTTGAAGTCTGTTTTGCTCAAGCTTTCCTCAGTGTGACAGTCAGTTGACTTCCTGTTGCCTGCAAGATGTAGGACTCTCAGCTACCCCAGCATCACATCTGCTTGCATACTGCAATGCCTCCTACCAGGTTGATAATGGACTGAACTTCTGAAACTGTCAGTGAGCCACCACTATTAAATGTTTTGCTTATATGAGTTGCCATGGTCATGGTGTCTTTCACAGCAGTGAAAACTGAAGCTAAGACACAAGCCATAAACCTCCAAAAGGACAGAGTTCTGGGAACTTTCAGAATGCTGAATACATGGAGATGCCTGGGGAATGTGTGCTCAAAGTGAGACCGGAAGCTCAGAACCACTGTGCATTTCAAGTGTGTGTGTGTTTCCAGTTCTCCATCTCTCAGGAGTGGAACACTCTCCTTTGCATAGTAGATATGGCTTCATGCTATCTGATAGTCTATGAACTAAAAAGGAAACTTATGACAGGGATCTTCCTCCAAAAATAAACTGTGACTGCCATACATGTGCAACCCACAATAGTAGATTAAATGTGATCAAAGTGGAGTAGGGAGAGAGACTGTTAGTTCTGGTCCACAGCCCTTGGTGACTTCTAGCGGTGGTTATGTGGATGACTATATGACCTGTAAAAAAAAGTTCATTTATTGGATTTTGATTCTAGTATATGGAAGAAATTCCCCTGTCCTGTATTCTCAAAGTTGTTAATTCCGTTGAATAAGAAACGCTTCCTTGTTTATTATCATCATGGTCACGGAAGAAGTGGGAAGTGATTGTGCTCTCTGTCTTCATCAGCTGCACAGCTCACATCGTCACTAATTACTTATGCAATTTTACTGCATCCAGGTAGTATGGTAAGGCAAAACAAACAAACAAAACCCAGAGAACTTTGAAATCCAGACCCAGCTTCTTTGGCAATAAATTTATCTTAGGAACTTAACTTAGTAGGTGTCTGACCTATTTGTTTTTCACATGCTCTGAGAAAGTTTTTTTTTTTTTTATTTTATCAAACACAGTTTGCTTTTCCTTTCTCTGCTGTTGAAAATAGAAACACTGCAACTTCTTGTCCAGGGCATTACCGAGATCAAGCCTGCTTTCCTGTTCCGTGTTAAACAGTGTTGAGACCACACGAAGATTAGTTAGCTGTTTGCTCCAGGACGTTCTTGTTCCTGAAAGGTAATGCTGTGAAAAATTAATACAGCCACTTGTCCCAGCTTTTCATCAAGGTCATTACTCTGCTGTGTCCAACAAACCAAAGCTTAGAAAATCCCCGAATACATTTTACTTAGCTAACACCCGTCATGAATTTTAGAAGTGTCATGGTCAGTGTTTGTTTATCCTCAGTACTGATCGGAGGTTTGCCACTCAAAACACCAAAGTGTGAAGGTCTAGAAAAAAAGTCTTGATTTTTGATGTTTGACATCACTCCAGCAATGAGAAGCCTCTTTGTGGGACTGCCCATCTAAGAATTTCAAAGTCTTACTACTCACTGAAACACGCTGTAGTCCCTAACACTGTCAGTCATTGAGAAGAGCCAGGAGGAATACATGAAATTCTAAATGAAAAATGCCTATGCTTTCGGAGTCCTTTGGATTTCTGTTCTAAGGCATTTTTTGTTGGCCTTAATGGTATTATTTGTTACTCCCTGGATGTCATGAAGGAGCTAACCTCATTCGTAGTGGATTAACACATGGGTGAACTCACAGTTAATGGGTTTCTTCCAGCAAGCCCTTGTGGTACTTTGAATGAGACATGTCCCTCACGGGTTCATCTATGTGCATACTTGGTCCTCAGTTGGTGGCACTATGTAAGGCGGAACCTTGGTGGAGGAATTTCATCTCTTGAGACTGTATAGCTTTGTCTTATTCCAAGTTTTCTCTATGCTTCCTTTGTGTGGATGAAAAATGATGAGCCAGCTTGCAGCTCCTTTTCTGGCCTTGATGGACTCTGTTCCTTTGGAGCTGTAAGCCAAAAATAAACTCCTTCTTCTGTAAGTTGTTTTTTTGTCATAATATTTTAATATAGCGACAGAAGAGTACTCATATGGAAAGTTTCCTAAGAAGATCATCAACTGAAAAGAGTCAAGTCTTGGGTATTTTGATCAAAATGACAACTACATAAAGTTGACAGCTTCTGGCCACAACCCACAGAGCAAGATCCAGGTAATCAGAGCCATGGAAGAACCTGCTTTGGTCTTCATGCTTTAGTTAATTTTCTTTAGTTGTTTCATATATTATACAGTGTCTTAAGTTTCTAGACATGCTGATACACCATTCCTCCCCTCTTATACTCTCAAATCCCTCATTCTTAGTGCTTGATCTCTGCACCACTCCTTGGGATAGACTTAGTAAGTCTATCATCTATCTATCCACATCTCTATCTACCTGTCTGTCTATGTATATCTTCTATCTATCCAGCTATCATCTATCTAATTGCTTTTTACATAAATATATATGAATATGAGAAAGATACATTGCCACTTCTTCTTCAAATAATACATACACATGAACAAAACTTCTCATTAGTACCAGCTCTAATAAAAGAGAGAGCATTTTGGTTTCCACTAAGAAACAACTACTTACAAACAGTATACTAGATTACATGTACTGATGCTCTCTAACTTCTACATAATGGCGCTTGGGCATTGGACTTCTAGATGAATTCTAATGAATTAAGAATTCATTAGATGAATTCTTGAGAGAGTATCTTTACAATGGGTTATTGCCCTTGCTGGAAAAGGTATTAGAATGCTACCCCTCTTGCTTTTTTTCCTCAGAAGGAGACAAAGGAGGAATGGAAGAGAGTTCTTTCTAGAACCCAAACATATTGATACCTTGATTTTTGATTTCTTTCTTTTAAATCTGTGAGAAAACAAATGAGCCATCCAGTATGTAGCGTATTGTGATAGTTATGCAAACTCAATACGATACAACCTTGATTTAATGTCTGACTTTCACGAAGACTGACTGAAGCGTCATCTCATACTGGCTTACTGTTTAGATCTGCCTGATGATCATGTTAATTTAAGCCTACCTATATGATGACAACCTACTACTAGTCAATTATAGTTAGCAGGTATAAAATAGACAACTCTAAGGATTCTCTCATTTAGGAAGAGAACAGTGAGCAACTTCCACAAAATAGCACTGGACTTCTACATGAAAACTAATCTGGTTAGATCCATAAACTGGATAGGGCTTTACTATCTCAGAGACCGATTTTGGGGAGTTCATGCTGTTACCTGGGGTCCCTTTTGATAATAACACTTTTGTCCCTTTTGAAAACCAAACCAAGCCCAAACAAATCTTTCCTTAGAATGGTCTGGAGAGTGACTTGAAGAGAAAATTGTTAACAGGCTATCTCTGTTCAATATTACTTAGACATACTTTTCTGTGCCTTTGAATGGAATTAGTCAACCAATTATGAGATTAGACACATATTCCATCCCATTTAAATAACACTGAGGGCAATCAGAGGTTTAGTTGTTTGCTACAGAAAATACCTTTCAGGAGTGTAGGCTTGGTAGCAGCTAACTTGCTCATTAAGTACAATAGCTTTCTTACTGAAGCTGCTTCAAGGCTGTTATTTCGCTGTGCCCATCGATCCAGATTTGCCTGATCTGAACCAGGCTCTTGCTATATAATACTTGCTTTATAATCACTCACTCACTCAGGCCTTACAGCCTTTGAAACACCACCAATTTAGCAAACTCATATTTACCTGATTAACGTATATTCCCACTGGTGCTTGGGGAAGGAATTCAATACACCTTGCTTCTCTTGTCAATTTTATGGGACGATTTTTCGTGCACCTAGAACACCTATAGGTTTACATGGAAAGGGAATGTTTTCAATTTGGTTTATTCGAGCTGCTTAACTGAGCAATCATTATGAGCTATTGTACTTCAACATCATCAACAGTCTATTATTGTCTTGAGTTGGATTTTTCTGGTTTTCCAATTCTTTAAGGACTTCTCTTGCTGAACTACATATTTCCTATCAGTTTTTTTTAATTCAAATCACCTAATTATTACTTTAGCTAATCTCCTTATTGTCATATTTGGCAGAAAACAAACTGCAAAAGTAACCCTCATTCTAACTTTTTGCAGCCTTTCCCCCCAGATTTGCAGACTCAATGAACATATGTAACATATATATTACATATATAGGTAATTACATATTGATATTAATTAGATATATGTTACACATATCCATCTATTTTCCATCTCCAGAGTCAATTGTTTTGCTTTTGACTGTTGGATAATTAGCTAGCACCCTTTCTGATACCATTTTCTGCACTAGTTTGAGAAATATCAATAGTTAAACACAAAAATTGCAAAATACTGGTGAATAAATTGCACACTTTGCGGAACACTCATGTAGGACTCTGAATGGCAGTACGCACACAGACGTGAGCCCGTTCTGCCTTGTCTGAAAGAGAGTTCAAACTCAGCCCGTTCTGCCTTGTCTGAAAGAGAGTTCAAACTCAGCCCGTTTTGCCTTGTCTGAAAGAGAGTTCAAACTCAGCCCGTTCTGCCTTGTCTGAAAGAGAGTTCAAACTCAGCCCGTTCTGCCTTGTCTGAAAG
>PVIU01003866.1:0-93189 GCA_004026605.1 Ondatra zibethicus | reverse complement strand
GTCAGAGAGTTCAAACTTCTTTTTGCTCTCTCAAAGTTGTTAACCACAGGTGTGGCTACAAATGAGAGATTCTGGCCTAGGGTGTGGTTAATTAGTATTTGAGTGTTGAAGTAGCTGATCCGCTCCACCTGGACCAAAGGTCTGAGCGTTCAAGTCTATTCCTTGTGTCATGCTAATGAGATCGCTTGCCTCTCACCACCCCTTTCTGAGTGAAGTACACTAGTGTGAGGAAGAATAAATGAGGCAGATTCAGTATTCACCGAATTTCCCTCCCAATGCCATTCTATGTTTCTGCCTCTTATTTCTCCTATCTCTCTCTTCCTTTTGCTAAATAATACTAATCCTCACGCTCCTGCCATGGGACGTACGAGTTTTGTTGAAGCTGGGTTTCGACACCTGAAGCAGGTATTAGGCAGGGAATTCTTGCCTTCATAGGGTGCATACCTCTTCTAATGGCTCCACCATCTTCAGTTTCTTCCCTTCAAGATGGATGTGACTATTAGACCCAAGTTAGACGATGAAGTAGAGTATACAGGATGCACAGGGGAGGTGTTTAATGTGGTAGGCAAAGATGTCCCATATCCTTTCCACTCACATTCGACACGGTGCTCCTTAATCATGTGTTCAAAAATGCTTCAAAGAAGGCTGGAAAATGCAGAGTGTCTGTCAGCCTAAGGAGGAAAGGAAATGAGTTGGGTGAAAAGCTCATCTCTCTCTGCTGCAGCTGTGTGTTTTTAAGCACACAGGAAGCACCAAACAATAGACGCAAGCGTCAGAAGCGGAGACGAAATACCTCAGCCTGCGATGTGGCTGGGAAAATGGTTGTTGAAAGACATCAGTTAAGGAATGGATCAGGAGAGCCCCTGAATATGACATACGTGAGCAGCGTTTGCCAAGGCTTTCAGAGAGAAGAAAATGTTCAGAGGCCAAAACGACTACACTCTGTTTGTGAGGTGGTGAAAGGATCTTCTGGCTATTAATACATTTATTTTGGAGATGAAAAAAGTTGACGATGACTAGGGAAGCTGGGCTGGAATAGAAAGAAACCCGTTGAGGCGAGTAACTCATTCAATGATAATCGAACGGTATTGGCCAGTTCAATTATTGTCTACTTGTAATTTTTCTCCTTTAGCCTGATGTCTCTATTTTAGCAGCCTGTGTTGCCATTTAGATGGAAGGGTGTTCTAGGTGAGGAAGAGAAACACAGGCTCTGAAAAGAAGCCAGATGATGAATGGACTCCTATACATTCATCATGTTCGCCCAGGGCTAGTGGCTGAATTCACGGTTTCTGCTAGCGTGGGCATAGTGGATGGTGGCCTGAATGCTGGTCACTGCAGAGCTGTTGCTGTGTACCAGTCAGTAAAACAGAATACCCAGCTTGAGATGATTGGCAATCTAAGACAGATCATCCCAAACTATGCACATACTCAAACTGAGCATCCAGAGGGGACCTCAGCCGTCTTTCTCCATCACCCTCCTCCCTTTGAGACAGAATAGCTCAGTGAACCTGCAGCTTGTCTTTCAGAAATGTGGATAGGTCAGCAAGCTCTGGGGTCCACTTGTCTCCTCCCCAGAAGACTGGAGCTATGAGCATGAAGGGATGGACACGCCTACGGCTTTCATGAGATTGCTAGGAGTTTTAATGCAGGTTCTCAGGCTTGCAGAACAAGCAGGCTTACCTGCTGGGCCATCTCCACATTGCTGTTTTATGTGTTTTGTTTGTTTGTTTGAGACAGGATCTCTATCTGTAGTCCAGAATGTCTTAAAACTCACTTGACTTCATGGCAACCTTTCTTCCCAAGCCTCATGAGTGCTAGGGTTATAGACAAAAGCCTTCATTCCTAACTAGAAGAAATAGATGTTTTGGCTCTTTTCTAGATGAAGCTAAAATGGCCTATCAGTGATTAAACAACTTCCCCAAACTTCTGTGTCAGCTATATAGGTATCAGTAAAGGGTCATTTTAAATTTTGTGTATTTATTTATACTTTCAAAAACAGCACAATTCACAGTTTGATAATAAACATACAAGTATCCTGCCATATTTCTAATATCACAAGTGTGATTTTTAACACTTTACTCAGGACCTGTTTCTCAGTGTGGTTATTTGCTCAAATAATGTATTTACTGCTAGAATTATAAGACACATGTTGTAGGAGACTGACAGGACACACAAAAAAACCCATGAAGGAAAAACTTCATGCTTCAGATTTTAGTCTTCCAGTCCCAGAGGGCAATACTTACAAGTTACACTCATTTTTCTTTTTCTGGAGTTCATTTTGACCCTCTCCTTTCCCCCAAATCAACAGGTTCACACTGCCTCCCGTGGCTCCTCCTGTGACAGGGTATAGCGCACTCAGAATGGTGGTTGCTTTTCTCATTGGTTGAGATTTAACTTTTGTGACTTTGAGTTACATTTCTAGTTTTCTTTATTTATAAAATCATGATTTACATAGATAGATTTCCTCACTTCTAGCCGTCAATTTATTTTAGATTGAAACTAGTTTGGAGTACTTTGGAGTTCTTTGGTCAAGGTGACTTTTTACGGTATGGTCCAGGCTGTACCTCTCTGCTTCCTGGTTTCCTACAATTGCATTCTCCTGTCTTATTTTTAATTTCAGGGTTACAGTCTAGAATCCTGTTTCACAGTGCTGTGCTGAGTCTCTTTCAGCGTTGATTTCCTTCAGCATTTTTTTAAAAAAGAAAATCATTCTTATCGGGGACATAATTCTTCTAGGCTTAGAAGCAATAGGAAAAATAGATTTAGGGATATGAAAAACAAACATGCTTCTCCTACCATCTGGGATCAAAATTATGAAAATAAGATTAACTCTAGGTCTTTTTTTCAGATTGAAATCCACTCTAAATCTATACGCTAAGCTTCCTTTGCCAGATTAAGAATGGGACTCTCACAGCAGTAACGGTGCATATAAGGGAGTAAACATTAAAAAGCAATGTGATTGCTATGTAAGTCTCTTGACAAAATATAAGTCCAAAGAAAAAAGAAGCAGAAGTAACAGAGCAGGTCTTGAACTAGCCGTCCTCACTAGCCTTGGGGTGAAGGAGGCTGAGAGGCGGAAGCTTGTATTGCCTAAGTACAGGGAGGCATGAATACTTTGTAAGGTGTATCCCATATTTCTTAAGAATAGGAATCCATTGCACATTTTATCGCTAAGCACCAGTTATGCAAGAGCAGAGTGAATGTATTAATACCACTATTTTTTGAAGTAAGTGAAAAAGTTTTTGAGAAATTCTCAGGATTGGCGAAATAAAAAGCTAACAGATATTTAATGCCCTACCCTAAATATTCTATTTAAGGGCAAAAACTGATATTTAAAAAATTGTATTTCTTTTTTTTCCCTTCTCATTTTCTTTCCTTTTGGAAACAAGGCTTCTATAGTTCAGGCTGTCCTTGAGCTTGTATTGTGCCTGATCATTTTTGCCTTGTCTTAGTTGAGCTTACAATAGCTGTGATTAAACACCATGGCCAAAAGCAGCTTGTGGAAGAGATGGTTTATTTCACTCACAGTTCCATATAATAGTTTATCATCAAAAACGGTAAGGCCAGAAACTCAAGCAGGGCAGGAAGCTGATGCAGGGGCCATAGAGGGTGCTGCTTGTTGACTCCATCTCCTTGCTTGCTTCCTTATAGAACCCATGGACCACCTACAATGGGCTGGACCCCCCACCATTAATAATTTATTAAGAAATTTTCCTACAGGTTTGCCTACAGTCCCATGTTATAGAAGCATTTTCCTTATTGAAGTTCCTTCCTGTCAGATGACTTTAGCTTGTGTCAAGTTGACATAAAACAATTCAGCACATGCCTTCACAGTGTCTCAAAACCTGAGATCATGGCAGGCAACAAGCCCAGACTGTGGGACTTTAAGGATTGAATCCAGAGTCATGCATGTGAAGGAAACACTCTTCCATCGTTTGTTTTATCTACCAAACATTTCTTTTATTGCTAACTTTTGCAAAACTGTGAAGTCACAGTTAGACAACAGAACTGTTGTCATGGTTTATAATGGTAAGTTCTGACTCATTATTCAGAGGGTTATCAATTAATATAAACTTTATCATAGATGCTCTTTGTTACATTAACTGTGATGTCTATTAGAAAGATTGGGTGAAAGTTAACTAATAAAATTTAATCAAAGCAAATATCCACGTATAAGTAAGAGTTCAGGTACATAATATGCTTGAAGTTCAAATAAATGCATTTAATATCTAGAACATATATATATATATATAATTTATACTAACTTGAATGAATAAATTTGATCAACTTTTTGATATAATTAATATTTCATAAGTGTACATTAACATTAAAGAACATTATTGTTGTACATGATATTTTAATTATTGAATTATTATTCTTTAGAAATATGTATACTCCGATATATATACATATAGGAATATATATACACACATATTATCTATAGGACTATATATACATATATATGCACATTTATGTATATACATTCCTAAAGTGTAATAATTCAGTATATATTGAATAAATTCACATATATTTTACACACACACACACACACACACACACACACATACACACACACACCTTTGTTTGGAATAGTGTCCCACAAGGCTCTAGAAAACATATAGGCTTTCAAATTTAATAGTTTGTCTTTTTTTACATGACCTTTTCCACATGGGTTAATCATGTAACTCTTTTCATTTCATACATGCCTGCTCTCCATAGATTGTGGGCCTTGTTTCTTTGTTACATTTATCTTATCTGTGATATAAATCATTTTGTTTTATAAAAGTCCTCAGGTTTTGTATACTTTTCCTTACAGCTGTGGGGATGTTGAACCTTTGTATCAGTTGCCCAGAGCTGTCATAGCAAAGAATGACAAACTGGATGGTTTAACCACATCAGATAGGTGTTTCTCATTACTCTGGAACCAGAAAGACCAAGATCAAAACATCATCAATATTGGCTATTTCAGAGGATTTTCTCTTTGGCTTTCTCTCCCTGTGTCTTTTTGTCCTTCTGTGATGTCTGTGTTAATACCCTCTTCTTCAAAGTTCATGATGGACTGTGACCAACTCTGAGGAAGTTGCTTCTGCTTAATTTCCTAGGTAAAGGTCATGTCTCCACATATGTTTATATTCTGAGGTCCAAGGGGCTAAGACTTCAACATGTGAATTTTGAGGTCACAATTTCACCCATGAAAACTGTTCCTGTATCAACTGCAATTTGTTAGTTACACACATACCAAACACATACCAAAACATCAAACCAAACCAAACCAAACCAGAACACTTGATGTTTTGTTATAGCTATTTTTACTAAAAATGTTAATAAAATATTTTCTGGTTAGATGTATGTTTATACCATATGCATTGTAAGAGATGTATTTGATGTGTTTCTGGATTCTTTCTGTTCTGAAAATCTGTAATTTCTCTATTGCTATGTGAAATTCTTTCCACCTAAACCTTTGTCAGAATTGACAAACTGCTTTTCTGCTGTTAATTTATGATAATATAAATTTGGAAAATAACATTTGAAAAAGATGATTACAGCAATTAACCTTTTGTGATTGTTAATAAAGTATATTAATCATTTTTCATGTATTATCATGGGAAGATATTTAATAATATAGTTGGATAAATGTTTATTTGTAGCAATTTGTCACATATTTCATTTATTGAAAATTACCTGACACGATTTATAAGGACTGCAAATTTGAAGGGAATAAATGAGAAAGTATTTATAAAACATTTAATGCTAATTTGAAATTTTTTTATTCTTTAATGATTTAAAGGGCATTTTAGGATCTTGGCCTCAATGGTACATTTATGAATATGTAGTAAGAGGAATGGGCTGTGTCCTGCTGCCCGGCTAGCTTAGTCCCGAAATAATCACATGGAAATTGTATTAATTAAATTAATGCCTGGCCCATTATATCTAGCCTCTTCTTGGCCAACTCTCACTCTTGATCTAACCCATTTCTATTAATCTGTGTTCACCACAAGGTCATGGCTTACCGGCAAAGCTTCTAACCAGTGTCAGTCTTGGGCAGGAGAACCATGGTGTCTGCCACACTGCCCTACTTCCTCCCAGCATTCTGTTCTGTCTACTCTGCCTGCCTGATTTCTGCCCTGTCAAAAGGCCAAGGCAATTTCTTTATTCACCAATGAAAACAACACAAATACAGAAGACCCTCCTACACCATGAATACAGTTATTTTTGATTTTTAATAAAAGTAGCAACTATTCTTTTCTGAATTTTTAAATATGCTAAATATGTTTATATCATTTGATATTTAAAAAAACATACAGATTGTATATTTTTTTAATTTTAATTTTTATTATTATTATATGGTTTTTCGAGATAGGGTTTCTCTTTGAGCTTTGGTGCCTGTCTTAGAACTAGCTCTTGTAGACCAGGCTGGCCTTGAACTCACAGAGATTCACCTGCCTCTGCCTCCCAAGTGCTGGGATTAAAGGCGTGCGCCACCACTGCCCGGCAGATTGTATATTTTTTACTCTGTGCATAATAAATTAGGGCCTCATTAAAAATTTAAGAAAATAAAATTATGTAAACACCAAGTCAGCAAGTGACAGAACCAGGATCCCCAGGATGCCATTTGTCTTCTGATTTGGTCACCTTAACTGTTAGGCTGATATAGAGTCAGCACTTTTTGTTGCCTGAAAGTCAAATGTAGGACTCTCTGGACTAATGGACTAATGGACTAAACCTCTGAAAATGTAAGCCACCCCAATTAAATGTTTACTTTGATAAGAGTTGCCATGGTCATGGTATTTCTTCATAGCAACAGAAATCCTAACTAAGACAAAAGTTGGTACCAAGGACTGGGATATTGCTGTGATAGGCCTGAGCGTGCTTTTGGAGGGATTTGGACTTTGGGACTTTGGGTTAGAAAAATAGTGGAATGCTTTAAGAACTGCTTAGTGGGTCATACTAGTAGGAGCATGGAAGACAATGGTGCTGATAATGATTTGAATTGTCTGGGACTGGATCTAGGACAGAAAGTGATTATGAATGCTCCCTCCACAACCTAGAAAAGCCATTAAAGCCAGGCAAGTATCAGGGGTGCACTTCTCTAGGCCTCCATTGTGTGAAGCTGTGAAGCTTAAACCTGGATTGTCTTGGAGACCCCAAGATGTTGGAGATGCCAGAGCCATGGGATACCTGCTGAGGAAAGCTGATAACAGGGTGTGGAACCAGTCCAAAAGAGAGAGGTGTGTTGCAGTCACCAAAGCAATACCCCAGTCTCTAGTACCAACTTTTGTCTTAATGAGGGTTTCTATTATTGTAGAGACACCATGACTACGGCAACTCCTGTAAGGAAAACATTTAATTGAGGCGTCTCACTTACAGTTCAGAGGTTTAGTCCATTAGCATCATGGTGAGATATGGTGGTATACAGACAGACTTGGTGCTGGAGAAGTAGCTGAGAGTCCTATGTTTTGTGAGCAACAGGAAGTGGTCTGAGGTACTGGGTATGGTTTGGGCATTTATGGGATCTCAAAGTTGACCCTCACAGTGACAGACTTCTTCCAACAAGGCCATACCTAATCTAACAAAGCCAACCTCCTAATAATGCCACTCCCTATGATCTTATGGGGGCCAATTACATTTAAACCACCACACATATATCTTAGAATTGTGGCAAAAATGTATAACAGGCCCAGTAAAGCTTATTGGGTAGAAGCAGTTGCTGTACAACCCTGATGATGTGAATTCAACATCAGATTTTATGTTACAAGGAAAGTATTGGCTCTTTAAATTTATACCCTGTCTTCCACATTTGAGATATGACAAGCAAGCACCCACACTCCTATACACACATTATGCAGATAAACATACACAATAATAATAAATAAAATAAAAATTAAGGACTAACAGCAACAAATCACAAAATTTATCACCTTTACCCAATATTTTGAACTACAAATGCTGGAGATGAGCTGGTTTATAAACAACAGAAATTTGTTTCTTTGACTAGTTTACTAGCATGGAGAAATATAGGTATCAGCCTTTTCTTCGCTACAAACTACTTACTTCTCATTGCATCCTTTTGATGGAGAACAAGGAGAATGAGAAAGTATTCTCATGTGCCTTGTAGAAGAGCTAATCCAGTTCATAAGGCCTCAAACTTTATGGCCCAAATAATCTTTTGTTGTCCCAGTATTTCCTAGTACCATGGTATACTGTTGGTGGGGGATGCTAAGGTTTTAACATAGAAGTTGGGGAGAGGAGACAGAAATATTTACCCTGTAGTACCAACTTACCTTTTAAAAAATATTTTATATATTTTTGAGATTATAATATTATTACATCATTTTCTTCTTTCCTTGCTTCTCTCTAAACCTTCTTATTACCCTTCCTTACTATCTTTCAAATTCATGGTTTCCTTTCATTAATATTTAATTAAATATAACATATATTATACACCTAACCTGTTCTTCTCCATGAGGAATGAGAGAGACAAGACAACATTTATGATTTCCAAAGATTTTAATAGTTCACCACATAAGTGGGTCTGATCCATCAGAGTTGCAGGACAAGGACTTAGGAGCCTTGTTTCTTCTGATAGGGTTTATAAGCACAAAAGTCACAAACTCTGTTGCCAAGTTGCAGTTACAATTTTCACCAATCATAATTTAGCAATTAGGGACTTCCTTGTATTTATTGTCAATATACAACGCAAGCCTTTCAGTCCAACCAATCAGGGTCATTTGTTCCTTCTGTGGCTAAGAGCATTATGTTTCTAGAGAACTGAAGATGCATAACAACTATTTCTACAGTTTAGGAGGAAGTGGGTCAGCCATCAGAGGTTCACAGCTCCCCTAGGGCTTGGGAACCAGAACTTTGTTTCACCCTGCAGATAATGGAGTCTAAAGTCAAAATGGCAGTACTTAGGCCAAGGTGCTTTTGTCTGCTCTCTTCAATATATGTAGATATACATTTTTAAGTTATATATGAGTACACAAGCACATGCCCATGCACGCGTGCACGCGCGCACCCACGTGCGCACCCACCCACCCACCCACACACACACACACACACACACACATATTCCTTAATTACCTGTAGTTTTTGTATAGGTTTTAGTTTGTAGTTTACAAGTGCTAAATATATCCTTGTTGTCAGGTGGAAGATTCCAGAGTATTTTTTTCTTGCAAAATCAAAAGTCTAAATCACAGAACAATCCTATATTTCCTACAGTTAGCCCTTGGTAACTCTAGTCTTCCTTTTGTAGGAATTTACCTGTACAGAATTCCTCACACAAGCAGAATAATGTATTTGTCTTTTTGTGACTGATGAGTACATTATGCCAAGTAGGATCTATGTTACAGAACATGACATTTTTTTTTTTTTTTTTTTTTACTTTTAAAAGGCTGAATCGTATTTCATAATCTTCACATACCACCATGTTCTTACCTATTCTTTTACCCAGGGACCTTTGGTTTGCTTCCTCCTCTTGGGTATAGCGACTAATGCTGCTATGAGCATGCATATGTAATTACCCCCTTAACACTCTGCTCTTACTTTCTTCAGGTGTACTTAAGAGTTGGATTGCTGAGTTACAGGGCAGTTTTATCTTAAACTTTTTGAGAAAATACCACACTTCTTACTGTGGTGGTTACAATACTTAAAATCCTCACCAGTGATATATGTGGATCTCAATTTCTGTGCATTCTATCCATTACCTGCTATTTTTGCTATATGTAGTCTTCAAATGGAATTGAAAGCATTTATCCACTTTCTACAGGGATTTTCAGAAAGGTAACACGCCTAGCATTCTATAAGAAACATTTGGGCATCAGAGAATTAGGTCTTCAGTGAAAAGACGGTGTTTTTTAATATCTAGATAACGCATTCATGTTCTGTTCCTATTTGACAGACTTGGATATCTTTGGCATTTGTTCTAGTTTCCTTTCTGTTGCTGTTATAAATATCAGGTCCATAAGCAACTCAGGGAGGGAAGGGCTTATTTCAGCTTATACTCAAAGATCCTAGTCTGTCATCAAGGGAAGTCAGAGCAAGAACTCAAGCAGGAACCATGAAAGAACACTACTGACTGACTTGCTCAGACAGCTTTCTTATACAATTCAGGAACATCTGCCTGGGGATGGTACTGTCCATACTGGTCTGGGTCTCCTTACTTCAATTAGTAATAGATAATGCCTTATAAACATGCCTACTATTTTACTTTATATCAGTGATAAGATACCAAGACCAAGGCAACTTATAAAAGAAAGCATTGATTTGGGCCTACACTTTTAAAGGGTTAGAGTCTATCAAAGTGGGGATCATAGCAGCAGGCAGGTAGACATGGTGCTGGACCAGTAGCTGAGAGTTTACATCTTAACCCATAAACACGAGGGGAGAGAGAGAGAGAGAGAGAGAGAGAGAGAGAGAGAGAGAGAGAGACAGACAGAGAGAGACAGAGAGAGACAGACAGACATGTGGGAATGGCATAAGTATTTTGAAACCTCAAAACCAACCCCCAGTCAAATTTCTCCTGCAGCAAGTCCATATCCGCTAATTCTCCTCCTTCAGTTTTACTATGAGGCTATGGGAGGGCATTCTTTCTCTATTTTTTTAAAATTAAAAAAATATTTTTTTCATACAATACATTCTGACTCTTCTCCTAACTCCTCTTAGATCCTTTCCACCTCTTCACCTACCAAAATCCACACTCTTTCTTGCTCTCTCTCATTATCAGACAAACAGGCATCTAAAAACATAATAAAATAAAACAAAAAAACCTTGAATAGGACAAAACAAGCAAATAGAAAAACAAAAAGGCAAGGAAGAAGACCAAGAAGGATATTTAGACATAGAGAAACACACTTTGGTAAACACAGAAATCCCATAAAAGCATAATCAGAAATGGTGATATATACGCAAATGATAAGAAAATAAAGAGTTAGATATAGCTTCTGGGTTAGGGATGCGGGTTTGTGTCTGCTTCCACTCCTGGGGCTGGGTTATTCATCAGGCCTAGACCTGTGCTTGCTGCCATAGTCTTTGTGAGTTCATGGGTGTATTGGTCCTACTGTGTTCAGAAGGCTTTGTTTGCTCGAAGTTTTCTATCCCTTTTTCTCTTACAATATTTCCATCCCCTTCTCCACAAGGAGAAAGGAATTAATGGAGATAGCACATTTAGGACTGATGGCTCCAAGGTCTCTGCATATTGTCCAGCTGTTGGTCTCTATATTTGTTCCCATGCGCTGCAGAAGAAAGTATCTGATGGTGACCTAGGAGGACACTGATCTATGAGTGTAGCAGAATGTCAGTAGGAGTCACTTTGCTGCCCAGTTTTAGTAGAACAGCAGTATTTGATCTTTCTCTAGGTCCCTGACCTCTCCGGTCTCAGATCCTTGGCCACCTGCTAAATGTCAGGGATGTGTTCTGTCTCATGGAGTGGCCTTCAGTCCAGTCAGATACTGGTTGATTACTCCCACAATCTCGTGCCCCTCACGCACTAGCACAGCTCACAGTCAGATCACCACTGTAGCTAGCAGGGTTTGCAGCTAGCTCGGTGTTTTCCTCTGTCCTTCAAGAGCGTGCAGGGCACCTAGTCTGTAGGGGTGAAGGTCTAGGTAGGCTCAGCTTTTCCATGTTCAGTGAGTTGTGTAAGCATTGTCTTCAGCAAGAGGGCTTTACTGCCAGTTGGTGGAGAGCAATCTACAGCCTTGAAAATATCATTCAGACTGCCACACTCTGCTTCCTGCCTCCCAGAGGCATGTAGCCATATCATAATGCAACACGCATTTAGTCCAACTTCAAAAAGCCCACAGTTTTCAAGTCTCAACACTGTTTAAAAGTCCAAAACCTTGTCTGAGACTAAGGACTAACTATTAATTTAAGTCCATGTAAAGCACAAAAGGAAATTACATATTTCCAACCTGCAATGACACAGTAAGTTTCCAGCTTTGCTGACTGTAACACACTTCTATCTCTTGGGCTGGTTCCAGTTCTTGTATGCAGCTCTCCTTGCCAGATGTTTCATGACTCTGGCATCTCTAATATCTTGGGGGGGGCTCCATCCCAAATCAGGCTGCACTTTCAGAGTTTTACACAAAAGCCTCTCAGTGCCTTCATATGCAGGGACTCCCCTGTCTCACTCATGACTTTAGTGGCTCTTGTTATCTGAGGAGGAAAAGTCTACAACCCTTTTACTCATGCATCCTTCCTGACTCTAAAACCGGAGACACTCAAACCACACTGCCAAGGTTTGGCTACCAACTGGGGATGGAACCTGGTCCCACTGAGTCTCATTTGCACAAGCTTCCCTTTGTGGATTCTTTTGAGGAGTAGAAAACTCCTCAGACCTTTTCTCTTTTTGCAAGTTCAAAGCTTAGTTGGGTGGGATTTTGCCCTGAGGACAGTTCCATTTTGGATCAGGCATGGTGTTGAAGCAGTAATGGAGAGCAGACATCTTGACCACAAGAGAGAGAAAGAGGGAGGAAATGTCAGGAGTCTTTTGGAACCCAGTTACATGCCTTCTCTAAAGAGACCACACCTAATAATTCTTCCAGAACAGTTCCACTAGCTGAGTTCCAAATTTAAATATATGAACCATCAGGGCCATTCTCATTTAAACTATCTGCTGACTGGTCTAATCCAACTGGTCTGTTTTTTTTTAATTTATTCATTTGTTTGTTTATTTTTGCAGTGCTAGGGATTGAATCTATGACCTTAGGCTTGAGAGTTAAGTACTCTGCCACTGAGTTATACTCTCTCATCTAATCCAGATAACCCTTCAATTGAAGTTGTCTCTTTCTAGGTGACTCTAGACTATGTTAACCTAACAATAAAAATTAACCAGGACAATATCTGATTAAAAATCTGGGCCATGAGATAATAATATTATAGTGTGGTACTCTTATATGAATTTTAATTCTTTTATGTTCCAAAACTTCAGAAGACTTAGAGCATAAATAAAAAAAACTTTATTTAGAAAAAAACATTTAAAAGTATTTCACGTTGAATGCTGAAAAATATTATGGAGAGAGAAGGTGGAGGGCAGGAGAGAGAGAGGTAGGGAGGGAGAGAGAGAGAGAGAGAAGAGGGAGTGAATGCTTTAGAAAATTTTTTCCTAGACCTAGGACAGTTAGTGAGTGAGTTGGGAATGATAAAGCTGGTGCATTGTCTTTTCAGAGGTAACTCTAAAGTGAAACAAATGGCCAGGGCAGCTCACTGGCCTGTTTCCTTTATGTCTCCAGGACTTCTTTGTTCAACATGAAAGAAAAGAAAAGTTTAACGTTTGTGATTAATGACTGTACTGTGTGAAGTCACACAGCATAATTTATGGGGAGCCTTACCTTTTGAGCACCTCAAGGCTTTTTTTTTAACATAAAGTAAGTCCATGTAAACACCGAACTTGCTCTAAACCGAAGATGAAGCATTCCGTTCCATGCTCATTAGAGAAGTATTTATTGCTGGTTTCCTCATCACCCAAATGGAATTTTTTGTTTAAATCAAAATTTCTACCCAAATATTTTCCTTTCTATTACTTTCAGTTTTCATTTTTACATGGTACTTTCCTCATTCTTATAGTATGACACTTAAATGCTCTTACCTTTCAAAGTTTGTCAGAATCTTATAATGGAACAATACATTGGACCCATAGGCATACAACTTTGATGGCAAGTGACTTTATTCATTTGTCATTGCTGTCATTTGAAACATTTGCAAGCATCCAAGTAGAAAATTATATAGTATATGCTTTATGTTATTTTATTTTATATTTATGCTATTATATATTTTTACTCCTTAATGTATTCAAATATAAACATACTCTTATCTTGACATTTTGATTTGAACATGTTTTAAAACTCACACCAGTTTTATCTTTACATCCTCAAAATTTTTCTGTGAAGAATGAAGGACAAATATTTTCACAGATCCATTTACAGATAAGGAGGACAATTCAATGGCCTAGCAAATGTTGTTCAATATTGGTGGTGCAGGCAAATCCAGGCCCACCTGGACGGGTGATTGTTACCATCCTTCACATGGTGTGTGCCACATCATAACAATGCGACTCTAGAGCACTCTGAATATGTAGCTGATTCAGGGTAAAAGTCTCTCGCCCTGTTGAGAAGGAAGTGCTTCCTTTTTATGTATGTATGATACCTGTTTGTATGTACGTATGATCATCATCTACATTTCTCTTTGTTCGGTAACAGAAGCTACAAATCTCAGACAAGTCTGAACTCGCGGTAACTGATGTTTATAAAAAAGCAGCATAGAGTGAACAATATCAATATCAGCTCTAGGAAGATGGTGCCTTAGCACCGAGGAAACATCACCCGCATCTCACAAAGGTTTCACCAAGGTTCACCAGAAATACGGGTTGCCAAATCTGTGTATGGAAGTATACACAGACATATAGAAGTATAGTGAAGAAAAGTAGAAATATCCAACGAAACAAGGCCCTCTTTCCAAAGATGGCTTCTTCAGCAGGTGTATGAACAGAGGCAAGCAGACTTTTTGTATATCTGTGCAATTATTAAGACTGAGACAATACTGTGGAAAATATGAGCAATTAACGTAAAACCACGTGACATGGGGCTCATTAAGAGATGCTCTTTAAGTTCCTGGAGCCAAAGAGCAGAACGACTGAGGTTTCCCAAGTGTTAAACCCATGGCTACACACATGCAAATGTAGGTGAAAGTTATTGCCTGCTCTTGGGTTCGAAAGCCCTGGTGATTGGCTTAATACACGCTTGTCTGTCTTTATCAAGTCCTGTTTGAAAGTGTGTCTAGTGAGGCATGGATATTGCTAATCACAGGGTATGGGCTCCATCAATCTTAACCAACATTTTTTTTATCTGCGTAAAGTTTAAAAGTCCCTGCAGGTGTTATAGGTCGAGTGACAAGGTATCACTGTGTGTTACTCAGACTGGTGAGGAACTCACCACTTTGTCCAGACTGGACTCAAACTCACAGCAATCCTCCTGCCTCTGACTTTTAAATGCTGGCATTACAGGCATTAGTCACTATATCCGTCTCCAAGCAGTATTTCTAAAGACATATGACCTGGTTAAAAATCTTACCAGTACAAATTTGAGTGTCAAAAGGGGGATTAGAGGCACTTCTGAAAGGCTGCTTTAACAAGGCTTAGAAGGTAATTCTGGGGACTACTTTAAGGGCAGCTCAGGACAGAGCTGCTGAGTCATGACTGGCTTTAGCCAGCCTTACAATCCCGCACTTCCTTCCCTGTAAATGCTGCCCCAAATCCCTTGTTCCAGACTCGCTGGAAGCAGAGATCCCCTGTGTAATATCCTAAAGCCTCTGCATCTAGCCTGCTTAAATGTATTAATTCCTTGCACCTTTTCTTCGCAGGTTCCCACTTCCAGACCATTAATCATTTTCACTAGTCTCTGGAATCTCTCCATACTCAGTCAGTCAGAGAGCCCAAAATAGACTCATTAGTGAGTGCTTGCCCAGTGCCAAGTCTAATGAGATGACAATTTCATCTATGCATATGAGACTGATGATTAATAAAAAAAAGTGTCACACAAAAAATGCCATGGTGTCAGGACTTCAGGGAATGCCTGGTGTGCACTCTTGACTCCCAGCTAAAAATAAACTCGTAAGCGGAAGTTGGGTGAGAAATGTGTGAGTGCGTGTACCCAAATTCTGGTTCCAGACGACACTAGTCACCTACTTGATCCTGTCAACACACACAAACCACCACCACCAACACCACAACCACCACCACTACCACCACCACCACCACAACAATAACAACACTATCAACACCATCACAACCACCAATCCCTCCACTTCTTTATTCTCTTTTTTGGGGGGTAATTTGTTTTCTTCTTTGAGAATTTCACACATGTATACAAAGAACTATATCTATTTACTTATATTATTTATATAGAGATCATATCTTTGCCCCTCCCACTCTAACTTTCTCCATATCTCCTCCAATGTGACCCCTGTCTAGCTTTGTGTCTTCTTTTGTAACCCACTGAGTTCAGCTAATGCTGCCTATATATGTAAGGGCGCACGGGGCTAGTCCACTAACATCTCAGCAGCCTCATCCTCAGATGAGAATGGTTCTCCCTTACCCCCATCAACTGTCAATAGTTTCTCAGCATGGGTAGGGGGCTGGAGATCATTTACTCTACCTATGCTGGAATTTTGGCTAGTTTGAGCTTCTACGGGTCTCTTGCAGATAAGCACAGCTACCGTGAGTTCATGAACACGCTAGCCATGAGTAGAAGGCAACGCTTCACAGCCCTCCTTGCCGTCCTCTGGCTCCTCTTTTGCTTCCCTGGGGAGACTGGATATAGAATTCTATTCACATCTGAGCCCCCAGTCTCTGACTCTCCACACTGGCTGCTGTGTGCAACATAAAGAAGCTGCTCTGACCAAGGCCAGGAGCTACTAGATGTATCGATATAAACAAATATCTAGAATTCTCTTTGAGAAGATTTAGCCAGAACAAACAAACAAACAAAAAAATCAATTGTAGGTTTTACACTAGGACTTATGACCCTCCCATAAAGTCTGATATATGCCCAGATGGAGATACAGCTGGGGCATATGCCAGTTTTATTACTAGCTTATTGAAACACTTCCAGATTGTTTCCAAAGTGGCTGCGCTCGTTTGCACCTCCCACCAGTGTTCAAGAGGACCCCTTTCACCTCAGGGTGTTGACATTGGTTGTCATTTATACTCCTGATGACGGAAATCCTGACGGGGGAAGAAGGAATCCTCAGATAGTTTTAATTAGCATTTCTCTGATGACTAAGGATGTTGGATGTTCTTCCTATCCATTTGCATTTCTTCTTTTGAGAATCTTCTGCTCAGTTCCATGACCCTCTTTAAAATTTGAGTTGTTTATTTTCTTTCTTTTTAATTTTTTTATATTTCTTCTCTTATTTATTTATTTTATTGTTTTTATTGAGCTATATATTTTTATCCACTCTCCTTCCTTCCTCCCCCTCGCCTTCTACCCTTTCTCATGATCTCTACACTCCCAATTTACTCAGGAGATCTTGTCTTTTCTACTTCCCATGTAGATTAGATCCATGTATGTCTTTCTTAAGGTTCTCTTTGTTGTCTAGGTTTAATTTCCACTGAAAAAAGATTTTTTTTCATACAATGTAATCTGATCATGTTTTCCCCCTTTCCAACTCCTTCCAGATACTCCCCACCTTTTCAAGACTTGACCCCCTCCCCGAATCCACACCCTTGGTTTCTCTCTCTTGTTATAAAAACAAGAGAACCCTAAACAAATAACAGAAACAAAAACTTAAGCAAAATAGAAGAAAACAAACAGAAAAAAAGAGTCAAAGGGAAAGTACATGAAATACACTGAACACACACACACTTTTGCAATACATGGAAATCCCATAAAAACCATAGTAGATATGCAAAAGACCTGGAAGGCAAACAAAAACAAAAAGCCAAGATAAAGTTGGTTTTGTGTTATTCATCTACTTCCAGGCACAGGGACTGGTGATTTTACCTGTGGTTTGTGTACCCAATGAGATTCCATTAGAGAAAACTAATTTGTCCACTGTGAGTGGCTGTCAATTGGAGATAGCCTCTGGACAAGGGATGGGGACTGATGTCCACTTTCCCTCTCTGCTCTGGGACCTCATCTGATTGAGTCCTGTGCAGATCCTGTGCATGCCGAATGACTATCAGCAAGGAATGGAATCCAAGCTCAGTCCCCAAACTCTAATGCTGTAACCTTTGTCTTCACCACATACACCAGCTTGATGCCTAGAAGGCCTTGATTCCCTTGTGTCTTCCATTCCCACTGACTTACAATCTTTCTCCCTCCTCTTCCGCAAAGTGACCTGAGCCCAGAGGGAAGAGATTTGATGGACACGTCACATTTAGGACTGAGTTTGGTTTCTGGATTTCTTTATAGATTCTAGACACCGATCCTCCATTGGATGAATAGCTGGCAAAATTTTACTTCAATTGCGTGTGCTGCTCGCTTGCCCACTTTGTAGGGTTTTTTTCCTGTATGAAAGTTTTTTAGAGATATGGATTCTGTTTGAGAAGAGATAACACTGGACGTTTCTGAGAACAAGTGTAATGCCACATGCAGAGGCTAAGGCAGGCCATGTGACACGAAGCCTTAGAGAGAAATTTGTGGACGACATAGAGGCTTTCAACTGGAATGGCCATGACATCAGCTTTTAGGGGCTGAATTCTGATTCCATTCTTGTTAATGACTTTAGAGCTAACAAGTTACTTAGGTTTCTAGCTTAGATTCTCATCTGCAAACTGATGAGGCTTAGGGTGGTGTGCATATGTTCAGAGTTTGCAAGGGTTAATTGAACCTTAATTCATTTTATATTTTGAAAACCCATTTTTAAAAAGTCGTTGATTACAAAAGGCTGATTTGCACCATTTCTTCCTTCTTCCCTCTTGTCGTAGGGAGAGATCACAGATGATGGCTAGATCTCCAAGAGGTGTGCACCTTTTGATAGCATCATAGTTGGCCATGACTGACACCAACGTACACTTGAAGCTCATGTGACTTAACCTAGTATACCTTTTGTCAGCCGGAGGAAGGGACAGTGTGTCCTATCACAGTCAACAGCAGATTCGCTGCCCCAAGGTCCAGCGCGCTGGTTGTTCTCAGCAAGAAATAGCTTTAATTTATCCATGTCTCCATTGAAATCATTTAATTTCTACCAGACACTAAATGCAAAGTAGAATATTCACGAGTATTTGAAATGCCAAGGTTGAAACAGCTACCTTTTACTGAAAGGACACAGGTTCAACAATTTGACATATGAATATCTGTGAATAAGACACTGTACCTTCAGTGGTACAGTGATTATCTTTCAAATTAGTAGAGTATGGCCAGATCTGGTGTTCATGAATTGGCCAAAGGTGCTCTCAGCTAATATTGCCAATGTTTATTTTTAGGTTTTAACATTTTTAAATGGTATTTTCTGTTTCATTTAAAAATCACAGGAAGAGGGAAACAGGCCAGCCATAAATGAGTGTAGGCCTGTGTGACTTATTGTGTATAATTTCTAGAAAATGAAAACGAATCTTTAATGCTAAAAGCAAGTCAGTGGTTACACAGGACCTTTGGAGATGATGGAAATCCGCAGTGACTCCACTCCACACATAGTTTCCTAGAGTACAGCTCTCAAGGAAGGCTTACCAAATTGTACAACTTAAATAGATACCGCGCAGTACATGGTAATGAAAACTGAACACAGGTGACTTAAATTATAAATAAAAGTCACAGGACAATCTTCAGAATGCCATAAGAATGCAACAGGGACCGAGAGGGAGCCAGAAGAAATTTCTATCTGAAGATAAGTCTGAATCATTGCAGAAAACAGAAAAATGCATTTTTATTGGCACAAATTAAACTACAAGTAACACCTTAAGAAGGGCTGTGGGATGAGGTTGCCATCCAAGACAATACATAAATCTGTGTTGTCATAAATCTGATGCTTGGGCAACTAGGGCAGGAAAATGCAGATAGACTCGCTGTGCCTGCCATGCTACAGAAAATAAAATGGCTGCCGCACGCCACCTTGTCGGGAACATTGCAGTTACTGATGATTCTACCTGAGAATTTTATGGAATCAGATGTTAAAACTCTCCTGGAAACTCTTCATGGTTCCTGCATGAAGGGTGCTTGCTGAGCACTTTCCTTAGACTTCATAAAAAGCCCCCGTACGATATCAACATTTTAGAGTTCACATTATAATCCATTATGTCACAGTGCAAGGGTCACTGAGGAGATTTTATGTCCCGTATAAAACCCCAGCACAGGTTCACCACATACTGTCACACTTGGCACAGTTTACCAGCAGCCAGGAAAAGTAATCACATTCACCAGATTACAATCAAATTATTTTCCTTACTGAAGGTGTACGCATTGCCTCATGAACTCAGGTTTCAATTGTGGTCATATTTCTTTTCCCCCTTTCAACTCAGTAGTAAAACCTCTCATGTACCTAATAATTATCAATCCAATGTCTTACATAAAACTCCTTCCCCCCCTAATGGTTTGAAGTGATGACCATGATGGGGTGGTGGGTACCCAGGAAGGATGGTGGCCCTGTGGGAGGACGGCTGTGACTGTTTAGTGCTGCCACCCTCTCTGACACCACGCAGCAACTTGCCATTGTGCTTTTCCAGTCCAGCAGAAACGTGACTCTAGTTAACCCTTTTGATTTCTCTTTGGAACTGGCACTGCTGTGTCTGGGCATTGCTCTTCAAAGCTCAAACCCCGCAGTGACTGAGTCTGCCGTCAACTTTAGCATTCAGGCATGCTTCCTGCCAAATGCTGCTAATGTCACTCACTGCTATTTATTTATTTATTTATTTATTTTTGGAACTTATTTTGTACAAGAACTTATGTCCATTACCTAGACTGCTTCTCTCTTCATGTGAGATGTGTTCAGGGAAACTATTTCAGGCTCTAATTTTTGTAGGTCCATAATTTAGGTAAAGGGAGGCTGGGGTACAGATTCCTTTCTTTGTTTAAAACTATCTCTCTGTGTGCGGGCATGGTATGTGTGTGTGTGTGTGCATGGTGTGTATATGTTTGTGTATTTTGTGTATGTGTGTGTGCATCGTGTGTATGTGTATGCTATGGTGTGTGTGCATATGTTTGTGTAAGGTGTGTATGTGCGTATGCATGGTATGTATATATGTGGGTATGGTGTGTGTATGTGTGCATTCATGATATGGTGTGTATTTGTAGGCAATCATGCTATGGTGTGTATGTGTGTGGGCACTCATGTCATGGTATGTACGTGTGTGAGCATTTGTGCCATGGTGTGTGTGTATGGGCATGGTGTCTATGTGTGGGCATTTATGCCATGGTATGTATGTGGAATTATGAAAACCTTGTGGAATTCGCTCTTCTTTTGCCTTCGTGTGGGTTCTGGAAATTGAACTCAGGTTGCCAACTTTGTGCAGAAATTACTTTTGCCAACGGAGCCATTTCAAAGGCCCCTGATATTTTTTCTTTCCATAAGGCTAAATGATCAAGAGCAGCATATTAGAGAGCATGTTAGGATGCTGCAGATGCTACGGCTCGAACTGCAGGGATCCGTTCTCACAGTTTAGGAGCTGGGAGTCAGAGATCAAGTGGTCTTGCAGGTTTGGATCCTAGTGAGTGCTGTCTGTCGGGTTTGTGGGAGGCTGCCCACTTCCTTTGTCTTCAGATGGTGGAACCAATTTCTGGTGTCCTTTCTCTTTTCTCTAAGAACAGTGATCCAAACGTGAGAGCCTCACTTTGTGGAAACCTGATCACTGCTGTAAGGCCTTTCATGATACCATCAGATGGGAGGTTTGAGTTTTGACATGTGATCTTTGAAGAGAGTGAACCATTGTTCAGTCTGTAGCATTATCTCCTCCCCAAAGTGCTTGCATGGTGGAAATTACAAGGCTATGTCAAGAGCAAAACACATTTTGCTAAACTCCAATCACTATAAATGATCTATTTATGGTCCCCTTTCTTGTGTGTGTGTGTGTGTGTGTGTGTGTGTGTGTGTGTGTGTGTGTGAGAGAGAGAGAGAGAGAGAGAGAGAGAGAGAGAGAGAGAGAGAGAGAGAGAGAGAGATGTGTTCCTAGATGTAATGTGCACACACTTTTGTGTGTAAATTCAGGTATATGCCTACCACAGGACTCATGAAGAGGTCAGAGGACAAATTTGTGCTTGACCTTGCTTTCCACATTTTTTGGACAGGCTTTTTGTTGTTGTTGTTTGCTGTTGTGCACACAAAGCTCGGCAGCCTGGGGGGTTCTATTTTCTTGTCTCTGTTTTCCATCTTGCCATAGGAGTACTGTGATTACTGATGGACATACTTGACCAGCATTTGTGTGGGTTCTGAGGATTCAAATTCGGCTCTTTGCACTCAGCAAGTGCATTATCTACTGAGCCATCACCCCAGCATTGTATTTATTCTTATTCTCTTGAAAGTCATCATTTCTGGCACATCTACCTCCTTCTCTACCGGAAACTCTTTGTTTGAGAGAACTCTACGTATATTGGTTCTCTTCCTGTGCACCAGATAGGCTATGTAGTTCAAGAGAGTTGCCATGCCCAGGGAATAAGCCTAAAGAAATTCCAAATGGGATGTGATATGATCTGGGATTCCCCTCTGTATGCTGTGAATATGTTTTACTACCATTGGTTAATAAAAGAAGCTGCTTAGTTCTGGTGTCTTAATGGTGTGTGAAGTCCTTCTGTCTATGTGTTATTTTTATTGGCTAATGAATAAAGCTTCTTTGGCTTATAGCAGGGAAGAATAGAGGAATTCCAAGCAGATAGAGGAGAAAAGAAAACAGAGTCAGGGAGACACCATGTAGCTGCTGAAGGAGACAGAGGCCCCAAAATCTTACTGGTAAGCCACAAGCCTCATGGTAAAATATAAAATAATAGAAATGGGTTAATTCAAGATGTAAGAGCTAGCTAGAAATATGCTTAAGCTACTGGCCAAACAGTATTGCAATTGATATAGTTTCTGTGTGATTGTTTTGGGTCTGGGTGGCCGGGAAGCAAACAAGCAGTCTCTACCTACAGTGATGGATTCATAACTCAGTACCGTCACTACGGGATGGATGGTTTCCTTGGTTCCTAGAGTTCCCATACAATTGGACTCCATTTATTACATTAGAAGTTTGCTTGACAACTTCTTTGATTAGTATTCTTCTTTCACTTCCATTGTTTCCCTGCAATGTTTCCTGAGATAATCTTTCAGTAAACTACTTGCAGCCAAACTCTCCTCTGTGTTGTTCTATCTGGGAATGAAAATGAAGACACCACTTACTAACTCAGTGTAGCCAAGATGAAAGGGGTCAGACAGTCATCAGAAAAGATGTCAGAGAGTCTCAGACTGCGCAGGTGACACAGGAGAAGTAACAGCACTGAAACTGAAGCAGAAAAGTTTTCAGAAGGAACGTCAGGCAGGTGGCCTGTGAGCTCTGGCCATATCTGCAGGAGTTAAGAGAATGGTAAAGTACGGAAGAGGCACTGGGGGAAAGAATTCATATATAAATGATACGGGCTGTTAGCACTATCCCCAGTTACCAGGCAAGAGGAAGCCCCAGGGAGAATGCACGGCTTCCTTAATCCTGAGTTTGTGCTTTTCAGAGCACCAGTAATGAGATACCATCACAGCAGGAAGAACAACCACGACCACGTATATGTGAATCACTTCTATATATCACCAAAGTTTACTCTCCCATACTATCCCAGGAGACCTTATAAAATAAATACTGCCTCCCTCCAGTAAGATTACATACTCAAATGCATTCTTTCTATTAAGTGTAGTATAGAGTATTCGGCAAAATTAAAACATATATATCTCTAAAAGGCATTCTTGTCTATATAGGTCCTTGGGTATATAAATAAATAAGCAGATGTAAACTAGTACTATTGATTCATTATTTACAGGTAATTACATAGGTTCATTTCCCTCAAAGCCATTATGTAGTAAAAAGAATGAAGAAAAGAGTCTCTTGATCTCTCTCTCTTACCATATATATATATATATGTATGTATGAATGACTCTCATCATCCCAGCTTCCAGAATATTCCTTCACCACAGAATAAGGTTAGATAAAGGTGAGAATTTTTTTCTTTTTCTTTTTTTTCTTTTTGGATTTGAAAGTAAAGCAAAGTTTTACCTATTTCGTCCCTATATTTTTCTCTTAAAATCAGGCAAACAAATAAACAAATATGTTATTTGAAAAATACTATTTTACAGAGTTTATTTTTTTCTAGTTAGGATATTTCAAGCACTAAAAATATTTGATAAGAATTTGTCATTTGAAACTGAGAAAAAAGGCAGGATATGCTGCTGGAATGATATTTGAACAACTGCCTTATCACCTAATAAGTAATTTATCTCCTAAGAGGTAATAGGATAGAAAGTTTTGAATTTCTCATCACGATTTTCAGCATCTTAGCCTGATTCTCTTTATTTCCACTTCAGAATTGCTGATTTCTCTATATAGGGAGAGCACAGAGGTATTTTCTTGACTTTGGAGAAGGGGAGAAATAATGAATTTATGGCATCTGATGTAGAGAACCAATTTGGAGCTAAGCGGAATCTGAATAATTTGCTGAAGTTATTTAATCATTTTGTGATACCGTTATCCAAATAAAATTAAAGTGCTACTATCGACTAATGCTTGAAGATTTTTAATGAGAAATATAGCAACTTTAAAATGCTTATCATTAGGCCCAAAGCACACAGCTTTTAGTAAGGAGTATTTTTGCTCTGTTTTCCTGGGACTTTTATTCACAGTGTTTTTTTTTTAATTCTTTCATTCTATAACCTGTAGCATATGTAAATATATAATTTTTGCTTCATGCATAGGTTTTCACATGCTTCAATAAATATTTACACTTATATGTATATATTATGTCTATGAAATGAAACTAAAAGCAATTGAAAAACTTTTTGAGTGTTTATAAAACAAAATATTGCTATATTTATCACAAATTTGATTCATTTAAAGCAAAATTTCCTTGAGTATTTTTAAATCTTTGGATAGGTAGGATCAGCATAGTAAAATGGCAATCCTACCAAAAGCAATCTATAGATTCAATGCAATCCCATCAAAATCCCAATGCAATTCTTCACAGACCTTGAAAGAGCAATAATCAACTTCATATGGAAAAACAAAAAACCCAGGATATCCAAAACAATCCTGTACAATAAAGGAACTTCTTGAGGCATCACCATCCCTGACATCAAGCTCTATTACAGAGCTACAGTAATGAAAACTACTTGGTACTGGTGTAAAAGGAAGAGAGGTTGATCAATGGAATCGAATTGAAGACCTGGATATTAATCCTCACACTTATGAACACTTGATTTTTGATAAAGAAGTTAAAATTATACAATGGAAAAAAGAAAGTGTCTTCAACAAATAGTGCTGGCATAACTGGATGTCAACATGTAAAAGAATGAAAATAGATCCATATCTGTCCCTATGCACAAAACTTAAGTCCAAATTGATTAAAAACCTCAATATAAATCTGACCACACTGAACCTGATAGAAGGGAAAGTGGGAAGTAGTCTGTAACACATGGGCACAGGAGACCACTTCCTAAATATAACCCCAGTAGCACAGACACTGAGAGCAACAATAAATAAATGGGACCTCCTGAAATTGAGAAGCTTCTGTAAAGCAAAGGACACAGTCAATAAGACAAAAAAGGCAGCCTACTGAGTGGGAAAAGATCTTCGCCATCCCTACATCAGACAAAGGACTGATCTTCAAAATATATAAAGAACTCAAGAAATTAGACATTAAAATTCTAAATAATCCAATTAAAAAATGGGGCACAGAACTAAACAGAAAATTCTCAACAGAAGAATCTCAAATGGTCAAAATATACTTAAGGAAATGTTTAATATCCTTAGCCCTCAGGGAAATGCAAATAAAAACAACTTTGAGGTACCATCTTACACCTGTCAGAATGGCTAAGATCAAAAACACCCATAACAGTTTATGCTGGAGAGGATGTGTTGTAAGGGAAACACTTATCCATTGTTGGTGGGAATGCAAACTTGTACAACCACTTTGGAAATCAGTATGGTGGTTTCTCAGAAAATTGGGAATCAACCTACCTCAGGATCCAGCAATACCACTCTTGGGCATACACCCAAAGATGCTCAATCATACTACAAAGGCATTTGTTCAACTATGTTCACAGCAGCATTATTTGTACTAGTCATAACCTGGGAATAACCTAGATGCCCCTCAATCAAAGAATGGATAAAAAATGTGGCACATTTACACATTAGAGTACTACTCAGCTGTAAAAAACAATGACATATTAAATTTTTGTGCAAATGGATGGAATTAGAAAACACTATCCTGAGTGAGCTAACCCAGATCCAAAAAGATGAATTTGGTACGTATTTACTCATAAGTGGATACTAGCCATTAACTATAGGACATTGAGCCTATAGTTAATGATCCTAGGGAAGCTAAGTAATAAGGTGAATACTAAGAAAAATACATATCGATCCACCTGGAAAGTGGAAACAGACAAGATCACCTGACAAATTTGGGAGGATGGGGGTAGGTAGAGAAGGGGGAGTGGAAGGAGAAGAGGAGAGGAGAAAGGGGAGGGGTGGGGAGAGCTTGAGGGAATGGGATAGTTGGGAAAGAGGAAGGACAGAGATGAGAGCAAGGAAGAGATATCTTGATTGAATGAGTCATTATAGGGTTAGCAAGAAACCTGGCTCTAGAGAAATTCCTAGGAATTCACAGGGATGACCCCACCTAAAACCCTGAGCAGTAGAGGAGAGGGGGCCAGATCTAGACTTTCCCTATAGTCAGATTGGTGAATATCTTAAATATCACCATAGAACCTTCATCCAGCAACTGATGGAGACCCAGGCAGCGACCTGCATTGGAGCACTGGACTGAGCTCCGAAAGTCCAGTTGAACAGTGGGAGAAA
Source organism: Ondatra zibethicus (assembly GCA_004026605.1). Taxonomy (NCBI): domain Eukaryota; kingdom Metazoa; phylum Chordata; class Mammalia; order Rodentia; family Cricetidae; genus Ondatra; species Ondatra zibethicus. The sequence continues at coordinate 66,737 of PVIU01003866.1, read as the reverse complement.
TGAGAATATGAGCAAAGGGGTCAAGACCACGATAGGTACACCCACTGAAACAGTCTACCTGAGCTAATTAATGGGAGCTCACTAACTCCAGCCTGACTGAGAAGCAACAAACATAGGACCAAACTAGTTCGTCTGAAGGTGGTTGACAGTTGCATGGCTGGGGCAGACTGGGGGGCTACTGGCAGTGGCATCAGGATTTATCCCTACTGCTTGTACTTGCTTTTTGGGAACTTATCCTTTTTGGATGATACCTTGCTCAGCCTAGATGTAGTAGGGAGTGTCTTGGACCTTCCCCAAAGCAGTGGGCTTTGCCCTCTTGAAGGATTGAATGGGGGTGGACTGGGAGGGTGTGTGGAGGGAATGAGAGGAGGGGAGTGGGTGGGAGCTTGGATTGGTATGCATGATAAAGAAAGATAGTTTGTTTTCTTTTTTAAAATAAAAAAAAGAAGAAAAATATATGTTAGGGAGAAATCTGTAATTTCCAACCTTAATTATCTTATGCCAATTACAATTTTTATTCATCTCCAAGGTAACTGTGATAATGGAAAAGCACAAGAGTCATGTTAGATTCGGAGGCACATAAGCTTCTTCCACGCGGACAGTTTATCAAAAGGGGTTTCTAAGTCGATGTTAGGAAATAGTTCTCAAAATCCCAACTTGGAGAATAAAAGTTTCTTTGGAAAGCCAGCGACCTGATCTAGTTAATAAAAATCAGAACTCTTGTCTAAGGAAGAGAGTGGTGTGCTCATTTCAAAAATCCTCTCAGTGAAATCCTTTTTGGTATCTTTATTAGCTTCCAGCTGATACAGAAACATCTGTATGTATGGATCAGGATTGAATAAGGTACAGCTGGGCTCCAGAGTCAGAGGTGTTTTTCTGGTTACCGAACCCTAATTTCTGAGGAGGCATTCTGGAGGAATCCTAATTGCACCTGCCTTCTTGGAAATAACTTAAGCCATCTATTTCCTCTCAGTTCAGCACATTATTTTCCCAAGGAAGACAAAGAATTAACTTCTTACTCATTTAGACATTCGCTCTAATTGTTTTGAACTTTCTTGGCCAAGTGGAGGGATCATTTTTCTAGTCTTAAAATGAAACAGGAGACCTTTTTTCTCTGTGAGAGAAAATTAATTCAGACCGAGAAAGGGTGGCACTCTAGTTCAGGGGACTGTGTGAATTAATTAGTGTTAGGAGAAAAATCCTTTTTTCTTATTCGTATATGCTTTGTCTTGGTTCTTTCAAGTAATGGTTGCTTTTGTTTAAGAGCTGAAAGGAGCAAGGTTCACTTCCCAGGCATGCTGGGGACAGAGCAGGGGCGCATTACATCTCAGTGGAAGGCCGATATATTTGATTTAATTACTTTCTCAAGGCATCTGTCATAATCCAAATTCTCATCCAATCAAAACTTCAAATTGCAATTAAAAAATCTTTTCCAATGAATCAATAATGGAACCTAATAGGAGTTCTTCCTGCTCTTTGGACATGCTATGCCCAGCCTCATTAAGGCAATCACGCCTGTAAGGAGGTTTTCCCTCCTTGATTTTATTTATAGCCTCCAGAAACAAAGAAATTATGATGAGAAAGAAGAGTAAAGATGGTAATAAGCTGAGACAAGGAAATCTATGTGAAGGTTATCTGAACGCTCCAGTAGATTTTCAGCATAATACCTTATTTCCAAACAATGTTTTAATACATAGGGCTCCCAAGAGACTTGGCTCCTCCGGAAGCTTATGGCAACATTAACAGCTAGTTAAGTTTCATGCTAGATGAGTTCTTGAGAAACCTACCTCTTTGTTGTAGTGTCTGAATGGTAGAAAGTGTGAATACTTTTTTTGTGGAGAACTTACATGCCCTTGAAGAGCCCACGTGAATTTGCCCCCACTACTTAGCATCCAGTATGGCACAAGCCAAGTCCAAGTGAACGAGTGGATAAGATCCAACAATCATTACTTCAATCAGCCGCCTGGATTTCAGCAGCTCCTTCATGCAGTCTAACTCTATGGAAAATGAAGCTTCCCTAATTAGGCCTAAGGGACACCTGGCTTCTTATATATGGAGATTTGTACCTGGCTCTATATAGGGTAACAGAGAGAAACGGGGCTTTCAGTTTTTAAAGAACATTAAAATCACTTGGGGGAGATTTTCAACCATCTCAGCTCTTACGCCAACCAAACCAGAGTGCTTTAGAGTGAAAACTAGGGTGAAATGATTCTAGACTGTCTCCAGGTGATTCCTGCATACACACGCAGGACCCAAAGAAGGAAGATTTTAAAGACATTTGGTGGCAAAAATACAGTCAAGAGCTTAGGATGAACAAAGCCAAGATTACCCCAGCTATATAGAAATCATTGGTCCACATACTTGAAGAAAACTGTCTTTCAAAATCGAGAGTATGCATTTAAAAGTTCCCATAGCTGGGTGGTGATTGTGCATGCCTTTATTGTATGCTTTTAATTCAGCAGTTGGGAGGCAGAGTCAGGTGGATCTCTGTGAGCTTAAGGTCTACAGAGAAAGTTCTAGGATAGCCAAGTCTACACAGGAAAACCCTGCCCCCCCCAAAACAGAGTGAATTCTTATAGATGTTCCCCCAACAGCCCATTAAGTGCTAATTTCTCACTTCTCATTTTGCAGGCGTTGACCACAAATACATATAACTTAGGCTCATATTTCAAAATGTGTAAAAATGCTGACAAAGTACATAAAAGGAATGTATTAAAATATTAAAAATTGCCTTGGGGCAAGAGACATGATGCCAAGATTTTTCAGTTCTTACAAGGGCCCAAGTTCAGTTTCCAGCACCATGTGGCAGCTTACAGCCATCTTTAACTCCAGCTCCAGGGTATCTGACTCCATCTTCTGACTTCTCCCAGCTCCATGCACACATGAGGTACATTTGCATAAATGCAGGTGAAATGATCTTGCCCATAAAATAAAAATAAATACATCTTAAAACATGCCTTGCATGTCTTAGGTAGTTCAAGAAATAGTAGCATCAGTTAGGAATAACTAATATTGTCTGTACTTCTTTTGCTACCTCTATGGAAGCATTATCTTTTGGACAGCTCTCAGCTACAAAAACATTTAGTAAGATTATTCCCAAATAGATCCAGAGTGATGTTCAGTTTTAAACATGTTGGGGAAGAAAAGGAGCAATTATTTAATTCTGAGAAATGTTCGTGCTCTCTTTGGGAACGCTCTCTCCTCTGTATAATGAGAATCCAGAAGTATTGCGAACACTGAGACCAAGTAAACCAGTGAAACAAGAGCCACATGTTGTTTCATTTGTGGATAGAGCCAAAGCGGGAGTCTGACAAATAATAAAGTTCCAGGAAGAGTGTAGGAACAGAACAAGTGCATGAATGTCACATAGATTCTGATATTCCAAACCATTCATAAGGTCTTCAGAATCAGTGCTGACCTGATGAATCCTGACCTGCACCAAGATGAACAAGATCTTCTGATGCACCTGAAATATTTGTGTGTCCAGTAATTTTTCAGTCATACAATGAAATAAGAATACTTTCTGTTTCCTTGTGTTGTGTCCTCTCCGCTTTGCTCCTTCCGTAGACCACAGGAGCAACACTTACTGAGAGAAATACTTGACTACTCTTACTTTTGAGTCTTGGGCCACCAATAAAGTTTCTTGAGAACTCTTTACCTACATTAAATGATCTCCTCTGTGGAGGGGGCTGTCTGTCTCCCAGAGGTTTGGAGAGGAAGCCGAGATAGTTTTTTCTCTCTCCAAATCTTTTCTTCCTTTCAGTGGCTCTTTTTCTGTAAACAGCTGCCAACACACATTCCCTCTCCAAGTGGCTCCTGTGTTACAGGTGTCAACGCTGCCAAATATATGCTCGATCACACTTGTCCACCTGAGAGATAGCCCTTGTAGTGATGTTGAGGAGAGGGAACTGAGTAGGTGAGGCACTGGGGACTGGGAGTATGACAGTCCCCCTAATTCTCAAACAACTGCAATTTCCATGTTTTTAGGATCTTTATTTTTAATTCTGTTAAAATAAATACTATACTGGATGCCTACCTACTACTTTCTGTGAGGCCAGCTCTTCTGCCCTGTAGGTCAGAACTAAGTTCTGGTACTATTCTGTATCTAAGTTATTTTGTGTTTCTAAGGTTCGTTTGTCACTATTCTGTAGTAGCAATATTAGATTCCCAGAGCATATTCTATGAAGTCCTTTGTTGATATCAATGCAATATCAATTTTCTTCCATGTTGGGAAAAACCACATTTAACTTCTAGGACCCAATTTGTCAAGAAGACTATGTGTTTAGTTTTTTTTGCTATCTCTTATTTAACCAGTTGGTGTAATATTGTCATGTTCCTTTTCTTTGTGATGTGGTTTTTGAGGAGTCTGTTTTTCTCCAGAACTCCAGTGGTTTCCATAATTTGATATTATTTTTGACCATACAAATGTATTTTTGAGTAAAATTTACTTTAAATTTATTCATTTCACAGCTCTTCTGACATACATCTAGCATCTTTTGCTTTCTAGGGGAGATACTTGCTTAGAGAAAGAGTTTGGAAATCATAAGGACATCAGGGGAAGTTTTTATAACAATCACAAAGTGATTTCTTCCGGGACATGACAAGAATTCATCTGAGTGAAGTGTTGAAAGGAAAGAATGAAGATTCAAAGTGTGATATCCAAGGCATCAGAATGATTCAGGATGAGCACAATGAATAGATCTTACTACTGGAGATTGAGATAGGATGATAACAGATAATGGTGTCTTTCAGGTCCAATAAGAAAACATTTTCAAGGAAAATGGAATAATTAACCGTGTAAATGCTTCAAGGAAGAACTGAAAATTGCCCGTTACATTTTAGCATAAGATCATCACTAAAAATCATATTAGATACCACTTATTTAAGAGAGGAAATAATATGATTTTCAAAGAAAATTTTGGAGACATACAGAAGCAATCAGTGTATTCTCAATTTCTCATTTTCAATCTGTGCTATATCTGTAAAAAAATGGGCGGGGGCTGGTGGTGGGAGAGACAATGTTCTGATCTAAGAAATACTTTACGTTTTTTGACTAAGAACAAATTACCTTCTGCCCTGTTATTGCCAGAGATTTGTTTCAAAGGCGTTTACTTAGATGGAGGCACCTCCTCCAAATGAGTTTAGACTATGTCTTACACTTTGCTGTCTTCTATTTTCAACTCCTACCATGTTCTTGATGCAAAAAATGAAATTTCTGCTCAATCTAAGAAGAGAGTGCAATGCAGTATGGATGACTCTGTCCTTTAGTCCTTCTGCCTACTTTAGAAATGCCAAGCTCCAGGATGCAAAGATGATAGCACCAAAGATGGGTGGTGTTTTGAGTTGGTTATCATTTGGAACATAAAATTAAGCAGCAAAAAGTTACTGAAAATTCAGGTAGGCCAACCACCCTGCTAACAAGAGAAAATCGATATAAATAGATTTTCAATGTGAGAAATAGTGTGTGTATATGTATGTGAACATTCATGTGTATGTGAACATAAGAAAAACAAGATAAACTTTAAAAACCTATTCTCCTCTCCAAAGATTCCGGTTTCCTGGCCCTAGTCTCTCTGGTTTCCCTTCTGTGGTCTTCATGGAATACTTCCTTAGGGAACTTTTTCTTGTCTTTGGGCTCTGTGTTTTCTAACAACCTTTCTGTGTCTTTATATTAATAAATGATATCAATTCTTCTTTTTATTTCAACGATAGACCTGATCATTATTCTTTCCCTTCCTCTCATATTGTATACTTACCATCACCATACCTACAGACGTTTTCTCTAGTAAGTCTTTAATGTAGTTCCTTTTTTCCACATTACTGGGCCTAGTTCACCTGATATTGCCTCAAGGAATGAAATCCGGCCAAGTTGGAGGGTCCGCAGCACAACCGAGGTGGTGACAATTTTATTGAAAGCAATCAGATGTTTTATACCCTTATCAAAAAGAGACTATGATGGCAATTGCCGGGAGCAAAACAGTTGTAGTTACCAGGAAACAATGACGTTTTCAGATTAAACAGGGTATACAAGATTAATGTCTAAGAAGACCAATTGTCCTGTCAAGTTTCCATGTTTCTAAGCTAACATACAGAGAAACACAAAGTGGCTTGAACACTCCAGTGCCTGAGGGAGTTCATTGGTCTCTCAGGAACTGGAAGATACCTTGTTCCCCAGGAGCCATTAACTCTAACCTCAAAAACCTATGATGCATGTCCCTAAAGGCAGCTAGGCCAAGCCAGCTTTCCATGGTTCCTTATACCGCATAGCTTGCCTGGTTTATGCAACCTGTCATTTTCACTAGATCATAAAAGTTTCCTACTAAAATCTCCATATGTATACTATTATGTTTGCTGGTGTGTGCTAAATGAAATCTGGGTTACCTATTTAAGAATTCAGCAGTCTCACTTCTCAAAACCACCCAAAGACAATCCTATTGTACTTAGAATAATGCTGAAATTCTTTACATTACCAGTACATTTTGTCATCGTTTATATATCTACCTATACATCTTTCTTCTCTGCTGTCTTCTTAGTTAACATTACCTTCATGGGTCAACCTTCTGCCACTTCTTCAGGTACTGTGACTTTATTTCCTCTTCAAGGGCTTTGCTTTAGAATCATTATTTTCCATTTATCACTAGCTACTTCTCATGACATCACAGATTAACTTCTATTATTTCTCTAGTATAAACCATTTCCTATCTTAATCACTTCCAGCATGCATATCATGGCACATGTGTGTGCTTTGGTTAGTGTGCATTTCCCTTACTGTGTGGTAATTCTGTATATTCTATTCTTCCCTTGTAGGTCTTGTACCAGTTCCTGGAATGTTCTTGGTATAATTGGTAATTTTCTTCTCATTCTGTAGCCTGACACTTTGCTCAAATGATGGAGTCCTTTGCTGTACAAAAGCTTTTTTACTTTATGAGGTTCATTTACTAATTTTTGGTCTTAATGCCTGTACTATTGGTATCCTGTTCAGAAAGATTTTCCCTGTGCCAAGGAGTCCAAGTTTATTTCTTGCTTTTTCTTCTATCAGATTCAAGAGCTTATGTTTAGACCTTGGATCCATTTTGTGTTGTGCTTAGTAGATATGGTTCTATTAGCATCCTTCTACATGCAGCTACCCTGTTTGACTAGCACTCCTTGTTGAAAATGCTGCCTATTTTTTTCAGTGTGTTTATTTGGCTTCTTTGTAAAAAAAAAATTAGGTGTCCATAACTGTGTGGACTTGTGTCTGTCTTCAATTCAATTACATTAATGTATATGTCTGCTATTATGCCAATACCATGCAGTTTTTATTATTATAACTCAGCAGTAAAATTTGAAATTGGGTTTCAGCAGTTATTTTATTATTAAGGACTATTTTAGCTTTCCTGTTTTTCTGTTTGTTTGTTTTGTGTGTGTGTGTGTGTGTGTGTGTGTATGTGTGTGTGTTCTCATATGAAACTGAAAACTACCTTTCCAGTTTCGTTAAATAATTGTGTTGGAGTTTTGATGGGAATTTCATTAAATCTATGGATTGTTTTTCATAGGATTCTATTTTCACAATATAAATCCTGATCCATAAGCATGGGAGCTGTTTCCATCTTCTGATATCTTCCTCAATTTCGTTCTTCAGCATCTTAATATTTTTGTTGTACAAGTCCTTTGCTCACATGCCTACAGCAATCCCAAGTGTTTTACTTCATTTTGGAGGTTTCTGTGAAAGGTATTGCTTCTATGATTTCTTTTTCAATCTGTTTATCATTTATATATAGGAATTATATACAGTAAAGCTACTGACTTTTGGGTATTAATTTTTTTATCATTTTACTTTGCTGAAAGTGTTTATCAGCTGTACAAATTTCCTGGTGGAGTTTTAGGGACTGATACATGTAAAACCATTTCATCTGCAAATAAAGATAATTTGATTTCTTCCCTTCCTATTATTTCTATCCCCTTGATCTTCAGTTTTCTTATTGCTCTAGTTAAGATTTAAAGTACTATCTTCAATATGTATGGAGAGCATAAACATCCTTGTCTTGTTTCTGGTTTCAGTAGACAATCTGAGTTTCTGTTTAGGATGATATTGGGTGTGGGCTAGCTATAAAGTGCCTTTATTATATTGAGGCAGGTCCCTCTCTTTCTAGTTTTTGAATCTTATCTTTAATTTTTATTGATCTTTGCAACTTGTACCAAGAGTTATTTTGGATAACAGGTCTTTCTTCTAAGAATTTTTTATTCTCTTTCTTTAAAGGACATTGCTTTTCATGTTTGTTCCATATTCAATACAGATGAGACAGTGACCCCGACAACTCACAATTCAAACATATTTTTTGTCTTATATTGGGATGTCCACTTTCAATTAAGTAAGTTTGAGTTTACTTTTTTTGACTGTTTCTAAGTCCAGTGTTATGGAAGAGTCACAAAGTCAGCCCTAAGTTATATCCATTCTTGGGTGAAACTTTTGTATTGGATACTTGAGACATGTCTATGACTTTCTTGAGCTTTTACTTCCTAAATAATTGACAACTATAACTTTAGAAATATCATTTTTATTTTACTGGTCTAACTAGAAGAGAGAGACTGCTTCACACAGTGCTAAAAGTGGTTTTTTACGCCCTTGTGACAGTTTTCTATCTAATCAGAGGGCCTTCTTAGGCCAAAGGAGAACCCTTCAGCTCACAGTGGCCTTTTGCTCTTTTGCCACCTCTAATGTAATTCTCACAGCCTCTCTCCCTTCATAGTCAAAGAGACACCTTTTGTACAATGATCCTTAATTAAGATATTGTTCCTGGAAGTTGTCAGCTGCTGTCAGTTGGAGCTCCAGAAATCTGTCATGGGAGAAACAACTCTGCGAGCCACAATGACTAAATAATATTGTTTAGGCTCTCGTAATAACCCACTAAGAAGTATTGTTATATTCATTCCCAGACTTGTTCTAAATTGATGTGTGCAGGTTTTACCCTAGAACAAAGAAAGAAAAGAGATAAATAGATGCCTTGAAGTTTCTTCCGAGCTTTTGAGTTTATGATAAAACACGTGTTTCTGGTTTTTGTACAATGATTATGACACCAGAGATGACAGTCACCATGATTGCTGAATGCTCATTATACGCATGCCATATTCTGAACTAAATGCTTTATAATCATATTTCAATTAACCTTTTAAATGAGTCTGGCGAGTAGATGTCATTCTCTGTATTTAATAGGTAAGAGACGTCAAGTTTATTGTGATTGAGAAAGTTGTTACCACCATTGCTCCTAAATCTATTTGGAGATTTGTATAGATTTATCATGAAAGGGGAAGAAATATTTTTTAAAATTTACCTTGTTAATATTTTCATTTATTTGTGTTTACAGGACAAATAATGGACTTTTGTTTTCTTAATCCTAAAACTATGAGATAGAAAGAACAGTAGTCTGTGGCTCATGACAAGTAACTTTTAGAGTTCACATTTGGCTTCTGCCGACAGGAGTGCCATATTACAATATGAGCTTCCATTTGCTTATTTAAGAAGGTTACATTTGGACAGCATCTAAGGTTCTGAAACTCTATAGCTCTGTAATGGCTGAGGGTATTTAAATTTCCAATCAGGGACTGGAATAGCAGAGTGAATTTTGTACCATGTACTAGCTCTCATAGGTGCATCTCTGTGTGATGTCTTTGATCATTTCATAAGTGGCAAAATGATGCTTACCTTTAAATTTCAGATGGCTATTTCCACTCACAAACTGCTTCTTGAGTAATAGCTCATGCTGTTTCAGAACAGCATTGGGATGTCATTTAAGGCACTGCTGTATGACCATCAGAGACAGGATATGAGGCAGAGTCCTGCTTGATCAAGATGTTTAAAATCCCATTCTGCAGATGTGTGGAAAGATATAATGAGAGTAATAGCAATTTTCAGATTGCCTGTCAAACCTAAACTTATTTCTATCCATCACAGAAATGTTATAACTTTCACTTCTCATCCTTCTATGATTTGCATAACCAAAAGTATCAACGCCATCCCAACTTCAGATTAAAATAGAACTTTAAGTTATAATGTCTTAAAATGGGCCCAGGTTTATCTTTGTTTTAGAACAAGACTCAAGAAATACTCTGCTTGTTTGACATTTGTCTCAACAAAAGCTTGTTAACTGTGCATTGTTAACTGTCATGAGTTACTTGAAATATTAGGATTTTTCCGGGGTTCTGTATGCCATGTGGATGACCCCAATGCCAATGTGGTAATTTGAATGGTTTACATAGTCACTTAAGGAACTAGTAGGCATCTTAGGTCTAGCAGATTGAGTAACAAGCTCCTGGGGCTTCTTAATGTTTTCCGTCCCAGTAGAGTACCACTATTGTCTAACTATATAGATAAAAAACTTTTGTGTTATCTTAGTAGATTTTCTTTTCCTAATCTTCACTTTTACAACAAATACCATTTATTTCCTGTCTGCTTCTACATTTAAAACATATTCTTCATACGATAACTTCTCATAATCCCTGTGGCCTCTGCTCTAGGCCAATTCATTGACTTTCCTTCTTTAGACAACAGTACTGTTTTCTAAAGTCACATTTTGTAAACTTGTGCCTATGAAGCATCTGGTGACAGTGAGCACTGACTCTGATTGAGTCAGGTTGGCATTTGGCCCTAGAGTTTCCATTTCTAGTGAGTGAGGTTAGTGCTTCTGGTTTGCAGATCTCACTAACTGATGAATACTCAATTTAAAAAAATCAGATACGGAAAGGGCTGTGAGGAACCCAAATAGAGTAAAAGGATAAAGATTTAAATTTACTTTTTAGACAAAGTGATCTTTAACAGCAGCGTATCGTGTATACCCCTGCCTTATCCCTCTCCCAATCTTACATATCTCTGATTTCCCTTTATAGCTTATTTCAAACCATGGTGCTGAGCATATGACCTATACAACACATAATTAGGATATCTCTTTGGGTCTGTTTCTACTCCATATCCATCCCACGTGGTATGGTTGATGTACAGTGGCTTGCTTTGCCCTTGGGCCTTAGTTCTTCCTTTAGAACTAATTATTCTGATAAAAAGAGACTAAGAGTTTATCTCCACCCATTTTATATTAAAAGGTTATGTCTCTTCTTATTTGTTTTTTTAAAACATAAATTATTATTTATGATAATCCAGACTGTATCCATCCCTGCAATAGCCACTCTTAATCTCAGAAAGTCATTACTTCATATAGTAAGGGTTTTTTTTTTTTTTTTTTTGGTGAGGTTAAAAACTATAAGGTGAGGAGGTTATTATGGATTTTTCTAGTAGGCTCAGTAGTTATAAGGATTAGCATTAAGGAGACACTTGATGGAAGTCAAGGCTGGAATTGTGTTCTTTGAAGGAGAAGAGGGAAGGAAAATGACTCCAGGAATGCAAGCAGTCCTGACGTCAGTGGGACTGTGCCCTAGCCTCCCCGAGAGGACACATCTCTGTCAATGCTTGGATTTTAGCAAGTAGTTCTTCTGGCTTTCTGACCTCAAGACTACTGGATAGCACATTTGTATTCCTTCACACACTAAGTTTGTTAAAGCGGAGAAGGAAGCTAGCAGACTGCAACATTTCTTGTTAACTTATCCATATTTTAATTCATTTCTGCTTCCCCAGTCTTATTCATATTCTGAGGAGAGTGACATCTGTCTTGTTATCCTCTGTATCTATGTCCAGTTTTCAGGATTGTATTTGACACATAGTAGATGCTAACAAACTCAGCTGAATGTATTAAAGTATGGCACTGGCTACTTGAGCTAGTAGGTCTGGATAGGGCATGCATTAGTCAATGTTCAGTAAGAAGAGCAGAACCACCAAGGTTCAGGCACACAGCCGGATGGAATTATATTCTGTGCAACTGAGGATTCTGATTTAGTGGCTCTGTTTTGATAGTGTCTTCACATCTGCTCTCATAGTGGAGCTTAAAGTCCACAAGACAAACATGGAGAAAAGAAGATAAACAAGAATATTGAAAGATTACAGACCATCGGAACGGCACCATAAGGGTATAAGTTTCAGTTCTTGTTTCTGGCATGATGGCATAGCTGTCTCTAAAGAGTCCACAGCCCATGGTGGCACTGATGAACACACAGCCCTGGCACATGAGCTGGAGCTGCTGCAGTGAGATGGGCAGCTACAGACCTGGCTGCCCTCTCTTGCCAACACCATGAGTCAGAAGAGTAAAAACTGTACACAAACAGCAAAATGAATGCTGCTTCAATCCTACCCACCAAATCACCTATTAGACTCTCTTGCATTCAACCCACTTCAACAGAAAACAGAGAAGAAATCCTGGAAGTATAGTTGAGTCTAGCCAAATGGGTACAGTAGGAAAAAAACACCACTGCATTCTGTCTCTTAAGTTGTCAGATTTTTTTTAAAAAAATCTGCTCAATGATCATAATTTAAAACCAAGGACAATATATAATCAGGTTCATAATGGCTTCAGATTTTGACTGTTTTATAATTGATGTACCTCCATGGTGGACACATTCCCACCTGCTTAGCCAGACAGAGTCAAGCTCTTCCATTAGGTATTTAGTTCAGAACAATGCTCCCAAGGCCTTCCTTTCTCTGTTCCACTTCCCAAGCCTCCTTCACAATATTTAGTAGTATATATCAAAAACTGTACAAATTTGTTTATTAAAATCATTATCATATAAGTTAAGATTGGGTTATAGGAAGGAAAATTCATGTAACGTCCGTCCAATCAAAAAGCTTTGGTGAGTTGGCATTCTTTTTATGTTTTAGAATTTAAATTTATTTTAATTAATTAATTTTGTATGTGTGTCTTTGTGTACATATGAAATGTGTGTGTGTGTGTGCACATATGCATTTACCACAGTACACATGTAGAGATCAGAGGACAACTTTCAATCACCCATTCTCTCCTTCCACCTTGGAGTCTGAGGATTGTCCTCCAGTTCTCTAGTTTGCCAGTTGAGTGCTTTCACCTGCTGAGCTATTTAGCTAGTCCTAAATTTATTTCTAGTTGACACATAAAACCATGAAGTTGTCCATATTGATGGAGGTAGCAGGTGATGTTTCCCTATCTGTGTATACTGCTTCATGTTTTTAGATTTATTTATTTTGCTTTCTGTGCATGAACATTCTGCTCGCATGGATGTAGATGCACCATGTGCATTCCTGTTGAATTTCTTGGAACTATGGTTTTGGATGGCTGTTAGCCATCCATGTGAATGCTGGGGCAGACTGAACCTGAGACCTCTGAAATCAACAAGAGCTCTTAACTACTGACCATCTCTTCAGCCCCCCACCGTTGAATGTTTAAATCAGGCCAAATGTATCTGTCTCCCCAAATATTATTCACCAGTGTTTTCATTATGTCCACATTTGTTTGTTTTACTCTGTTATGATATATCTTACTTTCCTTTCTCCTTCTTCACTATATATGGTTAACTCATGTTTGCTGTATAAATTCGCTATGACAGTTCCATGTTGCACTTATCATGCCTTGATTATGTTGGCTGGCATTTGAAATCTTTTTCAAAATATAGTCTCTTTTGGCAAACAGACTCCTCTTTGGATTAAGATACTGGTTACATTGTTTTCAGTAACATTATTTTCTTGTGCTTGGGATACTAACTGAATTGGAAGCTTTGACAAAATAAATAAAAATCTGATACATATTTTTCTTTTCATACTGAATAGAGTTGGAGGTGAAAGGCCAACCTTTTATTAATTTCTTTTTTAGAAAACTATTTCTTCACATACTTTGGAGGTAGAGTCATGTGCTTTCTGTTGCAATTCCTATGCCCTTTGCTTGTGAGTGGTGTGAGATGATGAAAAGGCACTGACTTGGTTGCATAGTCACAGCAAAGCACCACACATATATTATATTTTGTTTAAGTATTCAAATCTGGAAGGAGATCATCTATGACGTTGCATTCCTTGCACTTCTATACTCTCTTTATATTCATCTGGGCTCAAAACTGGAATTACCGTAGATTTTTTTTCTGTTCTTTCAGTGCTCAAAGCCAGTTCAAAAAAATCGTTTTAAATTCCTTTCCGTTATGATAGTTATACTTTAAAAATTATTACTTAAGTAAAATCAAACATCTAAATAATGATATTTTTGATGTGATGTAATAATGACATATAAAACAGAATGCATGTTTTAATGAATTAAGGAGAATATATGTTGTAGCCACAAAACTGACAAATAACACTTTTCCCTCACCCTAGAAGACCACTTTAGCATCTTCCCAAACCCCTACTCCTTCCTAAGTTAACTACTGCCCTAACTTATAAACCCTTTCTCAATTTTATATAAATACAATCAAGTACTTTTCTTGTATTTTCTCATATATTACATCCCAGCCACAGGTTCCCCATCCTCCACTCTTTCTGGTCCTCCTCCCCACCTTCCCTCTGCCCCAGATGTGCTTCACTGCTGTTTCGCTTCCCCCTTAAAAACAACCAGGCCCCCCAGGGATATCAACTGTACATGGCATAACAAGTTGCAAAAAATCTCGGCACAAGCCCTCATATCAAAGCTGAACAAGGCCACCCAGTAGGATGAAAAGGATCCCAAGAGCAGGCAAGAGTCAGAGACAACCCCACTCCCACTGTGAGGAGTTACACAAGAATGCCTAGCTACACCATCATAACATCTATGCAGAGGATCTAGCTCAGACCCACATAGGCTCTGTGACTGCCGTTTTAGTCTCTACCAACTTGCACAGCCACTACGGAAATAAATATGGTGGTTCTTCAGAAAACTGGGAATCAGTCTACCTCAAGACCTGGCTATACCATCTTGAGCACATACCCAAAAGACACTCCATCCCACCACAAGGACACTTATTCAATTATGCTCATAGAAGCTTTATTTGTAATAGTCAGAAACTGAAAACAACCTAGATTCCCCTCAACTGAAGAATGGATAAAGAAAATGTATACATCCACACAATGGAGAATTACTCAGCTGTTAAAAACAATGACAACTTGAAATTTGAGGGCAAATGGATGGAACTAGAGAAACATCATCCTGAGAAAGGTAACTCAGACCCAGAAAGACAAACATGGTATGTACTCACTCATGAGTGAACGTTAGCTGTTTAGTACAGGATAACATACTGCATTACATGGACCCAGAGAAGCTAAGAAACAAGGAGGGGTCAAGGAAGACAAAATGATCTCTCTGAGAAAGGACTGGTGATGGGTGGGGACAGGAACAGGAAGGATCAGGTGTGGGGCTGGGTGGGAGACAGTACTGGGAGAGATGACTGGAATTGGTCAGAGTACCCAAGAAAAATCCTGAGGCCGAAGCTGCCGCAGTTATTATTTAAATTCTGGCACAATACATTTTTATATCTTTAT
Source organism: Ondatra zibethicus (assembly GCA_004026605.1). Taxonomy (NCBI): domain Eukaryota; kingdom Metazoa; phylum Chordata; class Mammalia; order Rodentia; family Cricetidae; genus Ondatra; species Ondatra zibethicus. Next base: position 51,409 of record PVIU01003866.1, on the reverse strand, counting down.
AGAATTTGTCTATATGTCTAATCCTGGCATTCTGTTGTTCCTTGGTCACATGACACCATCGTGGCTGTGCATGTGCTAACTTTTCTAAGAAAGGGAGGCCCTGACATCACATTCTTTTATCCTCTTTCCATCCCGACTTTGCTCATCAGTGTAAGTCTCTGTGTAGGGCAGAGGTAACCTCAGGCAATCTAACTTTGTTGCTGTATGTGCCACGTAATTGCCTGAGTGTACAGTGTGAAGAGGCTTTCAATCTGAATGAATTGTGGCCAACTCCTCTAGCCCACTGACTCTTGCTGACCTTTTAAAGTTTACTTCGTTTTGATTATCTTGTTCCTGAATAAGTACCAGGACAGATGTTTCAAGAATGTCTCATAGCCTTATAAAGAGACCGTCTTCACATGCGTTGATGTGGGATTTCCCTCTGTATGCTGTGATTACCATTAATGAATAAAGAACTGCTTTGAGCCTATAGCAGAGCAGGGTGGGGTGGAGCAGAGCTAGGCAGGGAGGACTGGACTGAATGCTGGGAGAAAGAAGGGCAGAGTCAGAGAGACACCATATAGCCCCACCAGAGACAGACACCAGAACTTTAGCCGGTAAGCCACAGCCACATGGCCATACACAGATTAATAGAAATGGGTTAAATTAAGATGTAAGCGTTATCCAGTAAGAAGCTAGAACTAATGGGCCAAGCAGTGATTTAATTAATACAGTTTCTGTGTGATTATTTTGGGTCTAAGCTAGCAGGGAGGCTGGGAACCAACAAGCAGCCTCCTCCAACAGTTTGTCACAACCTCCAAGCATAAGAAAGACCTTCAAGTAGATAAGGATATCTCCTTAATTGTGGGAGGAGTGGTATTTAGGATTTTCCTGGGGAAGCTTAGAAGTAGTACTCCTGGGAGAAGGCATAAATGATTTATAAGATATTTTCTATCAATCCAATATTCCTAAATTGTACAAATATTAAAAGTTATTCAAATATGGAACAGGTTGAGACAAAAACCCAAAGTGGCACAGTGACCATCATGTGGCTCAGCTTTGCTGGATCTTTGTCAAACAGCTATGCTGGTCTTATGACTTTTGCCATTCCCATCAGACATGGCTGTGCCAGACTTCCTCTAGTGCTAGGATTAAAGTCATGAGCCATCACTGCCTCAGGGATAATTAAAAAAATCATTATTTGTTTGGCATAAAGCAGATATAAGGTAAACATTAGCATGTTGATATAAGTTCCATATTTTAAACAACAATTTTATAAATAAAGAGAAAATTATATAATGAAAATGAAAACCAATCCAGAGTTTATGCTAATTTGCTTAGAAGTGAGAATATGTCTGCATCATTTATAAAGAAAAAAGCTTGAGGTGGGGAAGGATGGAAGGGGAGAGCAAGGAAAGAGATTTCTTGATTGAGGGAGCATTATGAAGCTAGCAAGAAACCTGGCACTAGGGAAATTCCCAGGAATCCACAAGGATGACCCCAGCTAAGACCCTAAGCAATTGTGGAGAGGGGGCCTGAACTGGCTTTGACATGCAGTTAGATTGATGGTTACCTTACTTGTCATCATAAAACCTTTATCCAGCAATGGATGGAAGGAGATGCGGGGATCCACAGCAGAGCTCCCAAAAACGGAGGAGTGATAAAATGAGCAAAGGGGTCAAGACCATGATGGGGATACCGGCTGAAATAGTTTACCTGAGCTTGTGGAAGCTCACTGACTCCGGTCTGACAGGGGGGAAATCAGCATAGGACCAAATTAGGCCTTCTGAATGTGGGTGACAGTTTTGTGTCTGGGGCAGGGAGACCAGGATTTATCCCTACTGCTTATACTGGCTTTTTGGAACCCATTCTCTTTGGAGGGATGCCTTATTCAGCCTAGATATAGTGGGGAGGGACTTGGTCCTGCATCAAAACAATGTGCTAGACTTTGTTGAATTCCCATGGAAGGCCTTACTCTCTCTGAGGAGTGGTGGGTGTTAGGGGGAAAGGTGGAGGGAGAGGAGGAAGTGGGAACTGGCATTGGTTTGTAAAATGAGAAAAGATGGTTTTCTTTTAAAAATATAAATAAATTAATTAAAACAAAGATTAGTCAAAACAAAGGAAAACCAAAAATAGAAGGATAAAAGCTTGACATATATATGTCAAGCATATATATATATATATATAAAACTTTTCTCTTTGCTGTGATCGCACCCTGCCAGAAGCAGGTGGAAACCCTTATCTTGGCTCAGCATCTCTGAGGTTTAAGTCCACCTTGTCGCGTGGAAAGCTAGGATGACCTCTCAGCAGTGAGGCTCTTAACTGTGCTGTGGTCCAGGAAGCAAGGAGGGTACTGAGACCAAGAACTCTGTGTCATCCTGAAACACTCACCCTTGGTGACCCTCTGTCAGCTGGTCTCCACCTACCAAAGGTTCTACAGTTGCTATTTTCTATAGAACGAATGTTTGAAACATGAGCCTGTGGGGGCTCATTGCAAACACAAGACACAGCAGTATCTTAAATGCTGTACGTTTGAGAAAAATAACCTTCCATTCAGTATTTCAAAAAGTATGAAAGAGAAACAAAAACACCCATGGTCCTGTCAGTCTCCATGTATAGATTATATTTAATGGTACATAATACATATACTATCCGTAATAATTTATCATCTATTAGTTAAAGAAGCACTTTAGAAATCTAAATTTAAAAATCCTATAATATTTCTTTACAGTCTAAAACTATTTATTCTATTGTTTTAACACATGTAATACATCTTCTAATATTTTGGACTTGTTTGCATTTTAATTAGTAAGATTATCATGGTGATCACTAGTATAATGCACAAAGACTTCCACTTAAACATAGGATACCCTGTTTATTTGAATATGTGATATATATATCATGTGCTGTAGAAGCAGTTTCCTAGCTTGCTGGGAGAGGTATTGCTTTGGAGATGATTTTTATCTATAATTACATTTCTTTCTGCTGTCATAGGGAACCTGATCCTCATTATAATATGTATTGCTTCCTATTCACCAAACTGTGTAGGAAAGAAAAAAAAAACTTTGTTTACAGTTTGAGGGGACTTTTGAAATTACTGAACGAAGATACTTGAAGCTTTTGCCTCATTGAAAGGCACTAGATATTTTGAGGGAAATCAATAAACCATATTCCTTCTGTAACCCAAAGGGAACAAAGTTATTGAGGTTTGAAATAGCTTACCCCCCATATCATAATTCCTCCAGCTTGGGGATTTGTGAGCGCCCTGTGCAGCTAACAGCTAATCATACTGTACTTGCTGAATTACTTTCATTATATAAAATAAACTCCATCATTGCACATTATAAGGAATGTTCAAAGCTTTTCATTAAAAGTCCAGTGCTGTGCATACTATTAATTTTTAAGATGCATTACAAACTGGGTTATGAATATTAAGTGAACACATTTGTTCTTCCCTTTATAAAAAATCCAATATTAATTTGTAGTTAGGGTAAATGCTTCAATCTTACAGTGTAAAAGAGAACACAGAATATCTGTGGTTTCTTTTCTTCAACCATGAGCTTTATCAGAAACTCCCAGATCATTCAAAGCTTAACAAGGCTGTAACATCTTTTCTGATGTTTGTTATTTACTTCTCGGAGTTCTCAACAAGTAAATACCTACTATTTCTTAACCTCAGAATTTGTAATGTTACTTGTCCCCTGTGAATGGCAGGTAATGTCTCATTTGCGTACAATTACATCTGTCCACTCTAGCCATGTCTCTTTCTAAAGTTCTCAGGGGGCTGGATCATTTGATTTGACAGTCTCAAGGGACTATGTTTTGAAAATTCATCGTAAAACATGGTTGCCATTGTGAAATATGGTTTGTGATGGATATTTCTCACTAATATTAAGTAGTTAATGCTCATACTTCAAGCCTTAGAGGTCAAATGAGGTGTCGTTGTGATTTTTAACATTGAAACGTAAGAGCCATCATTGTGTGTACACCATTGTTTTCAAATTCGACAACTCCAGCCTGAAAAGAGATACACGTTTAACCACACAAATGTAGCCAGGTAAGTGTTACAGAACTGTCGGCAAAGTACGTATTGCAGGGCTAGGGTGGAAGGTTTATTTTGGGAAATGAGGATAAAAGAGAAAAAGGCATTTGAGTCTACTTTGTTTGAGCTTCCTGGTTCTATTCAGATTTTATTTCTTTCTTATTTACTTGGTGAATAGAAAAAGTAGTTTCCATCTGCCTCGTCGATAGCCTAAAACTATGCTATGCATTTCACTTATTCCACTACTTCCTCCCTACACTCGAATACGGATACGGACTAGATTTATGGCTAGGCATGACCACTCTCTTTCCAAGTCCCTTTCATAGTGATTGGCAGCGTGTAAGTACCTCATAAATAGGTGCTGAATGAATGATTGAACAAGCTAAACCTAAGTGCTGGGGAATTTGCAAAGCCAACAAAGAATAAGAAGAAAATGGTGAAATAGAAATTTATGATATTGTCACAGCGTCGAGTCCTTTTCAGTATATACCCTGAAGTATTATTTGCTGTGTATCTTCAATTATGGCCTTTGTATTATGTAAACCACACTGCACATCCTTATTGGTACTGTTTGCTACAGGCAGAGAACGTAAAAATAATATGAGACTATGAAAAGAATAATGGTCAGAACAAAATCCATAGAGCAACTGTATGAAAAGCCACTTCTCAGTCTTTGTCCTATACAATTCATGGCAATTCTGATTGTCAGAGAGTTTCAGATCCACACATCTCTGCATTACCTCCCTCACCCCAAGTCCAATGTAATCCCAGACTTTAACTTTTTGCTTGGGTTTTTGCAATTACTTCCTGAATACTCTCTCACATGAAGACTTACCTACCCTCTAGTCCCAGGTTTTGTTTTTAACACCACAAATTTTCTTGTCACGATGAGAGGATTATTTCTTTCAAAGAATGGTTACTTGCTTGTGTCCCATTCGCAATATTCTCCAGTGGTTTCTGCTTGACCTTTGGGATGGAATCCCCACAGCTCCAGCACGGCAGAGTTAATGCTTGAACCTGCTTTCACTGTCTTTGATCTGTGCACAGTGTTTTCTAGTGTGCCAATTTCCTTTCTTTGGGTCTCTGTTGAAATGGTACTTTGGGTGGATTGTTCTTATTGCTTATATTTTCTTGGTTAAATGCTCCTCTTTATTTAAATTTCACTTTAAATGCCTCATAGGTACACTTTCTAATTAGGAGATCACTAATATTTGTTGCATTGAGTTTGTGTTTTCATTACACCCTTCTTGATGTACTGACATTTTAGGGTATTCATCACAATAATGTTAAAGATATGATGATTGACCTGGATGTTTTTAGTCGGTTCACTTAGTTATCATTTGCAGCTTAAAAAACTAACACGACTCAGGTTGTCTAATATGACTTTTACAGAAGCAGTAAAATCATCACTCAAGTTCTTTGGCAATGAAATGGCTATTATGTTGTTTTATGGAGGTTTGTGTGGAAGGAAAAATACTTCTTCTGTCGTAAATCACCTAGCAACATCCCATCAATGTAGCCCAGGTATAGTTCTTATAGCTTAACTGTAATAGCAATAGTTGTAATGCAGTCTCACTGGCCACTGCTCCGAGCTAGCAATTTTCCCTACCTGGTTGGGGTGGGGAGTAAGAGAAATGGTTGAGATTTTCACATTAATCAAAAGGGACACAGAGTAAAAAAAAAATATGTGAACTAATGTGTTTTAGCCTATCACGAAGAACTTTGTAAAGATCTGTACACTGGAGAATCTCATACAAATATGTGATATATTTAGAAGGGGAGATACTGAGAAATTTTACTTTGTGTTGCATTATCCATCACGTGGCAGCCACATAACCAATCAGGTGCCACATTCCTGAGGAAGACTAATTTTCCCTCTCTCAGTGGTCTTTCGTTGTCTATGGGTGGAGTCCCACAGCAGACTTCTGGGTCCTCTGGCTTTTATGATCTTTCTGTTCCCTCTTCCAGAACGTTACCTGAGCCTTAATGCAGGAGATGTAGAGTTAGAGCTGGGCTCCTGAATTTACCTTCATTGTCTTTTACTCACTGACTTTTTGAAACAATTTAAAGTATCTTGTAGCTAGCGTTTGTGTCTCAGGTTCTACTGTGAAACCTTTCCCGTATTAATAGGCACATGATCTGTTTGATCTCAAAGGACGTAGAGCATTGTAAAAACAGGGTCAATTTTCATAGCTCCCTCACCCTACGACAAACAAGAGTTCTCTTTATATTCCCTTTCAACACTGATAAAATACTTGTACTGAGAAGAAGGTGAGGCAAGAGGCTGACCCACCACATCATGTTGAACAGCTGCACTCTCTCTTTGTAACGTAAAGTGTTCAAACAATTCTGAGAGTATTTGTGTGCTTTTGTGCTTTGATGAAAATTTGTGTGCCTCCTTGCTGGATGAAAATATCAAAGTCAACTACTGATGCCTGTCTCTAATTACTTATTCACTTCATTCCTAGAAACACAATTCTTTCTTTGAATTTTAATAACTTTTAAATTCATTTATTCTTTTGCAATTAATACATGTATGTGGTATATTCTGGTCACAGACATCCCATAGCCTTCATTTACCCTTTTCCCCCTCCCTGGAGTACTTCTGTTACTACCATGTCCCCATCACACTTTCATGTGTGATTTTTTTAAATTTCCTATCCACTAGGTTTAACCAGAGCCAATTTTATGGGCATGGGTATGAGCTAACATCATGGAAGAGGAAGCAGTAAAACTCTCAGGGTGAGATGATGGACAGAAGGACATCAGGGCACTGAGATGCTGTCTTATGAGCAGGACCTGGCTGTGGCACACATGCACACAAGCAGCTATAGTTGTCTCTATATGTTCTGTAGGAGCTGATCCTGCAAAGTTTCAGTAACATGTGGAGGGCCTCACAGGAACCCTTCCCTGCTGGGGCTATACACATGATATACAGCTCCAGATTCAGTTCAGGACCCTGTATCAAAGATGGAGTGCAATGGATGAGGACACTGTCAACTTCTGGCCTCTATATATACATGCATGCACATGTATTAGTATATATTCACATGACTATAATATATTATATATATAATTTAATCATACATATAAACTATATGAATATAAACTATATATATATATATATATATATACATACCATATCTATGGTTAAATTCTTGCCAAGCAAGCACGAAGACCTGAGTTAATATCCCATGCAAACACTAAGTGCAATGTTGCGTGTCTGTAATCCTAGCAGCACTGGAAGTGTGAAGACCAGTGGGTCCCCAAGAGCTCACAGGTCAGTCAAACTAGTTTAACTAGTAAGCTACAGACTCATAAGAGATCCTGTATCAAAGAATAAGGTGAAAGCAATGGAGGAAGATAGTGTCAACCTCTGACCTCCATATACATATGCCTCCACATGTATAGATACTCACATATCCACATGAACACACACACACACACATGTACATGCACACACATGATCTAGTCACCCTATAGAAATAATGCATCAGTTTGTACTTCCACCGGCCTTATTCAGAATGGAGTTTCCCATGTTCTTTACAAAGTCAAGTAATATTGTTTGGAAAATGCTTTCCAACTTGATTATTTTTTGTATCTAATTTTAAAATTATTTTCTTTTTTTTGTTTTTTCTTTTTTTTGGGGGGGTATACATTTTTATTTTATTTTATTTTTTTTTTCCACATTTAACTTTTTATTATTGCATTATAAATAGTACCATTCAAAATTTCCACCTCCTCTGCTTCTCCCATTTCCCTCCCGCTTCCCCACTCCCCCTCCCCTTTTCCCCTCCAGTCCTAAGAGAGGGCAGGTTAACCTGCCCTGTGGGAAGCCCAAGGCCCTCTTGTCTCCATTCAGGCCTAGGAAGGTGTGAATCCCAACTGACTAGGATCCCAAAAAGCCAGTACATGCAGTAGAATCAAATCCCAGTGCCATTATTATTGGCTTCTCAGTCAGTCCCCATTGTCAGTCATAGTCAGAGAGTCTGTTTGGATCACATGCTCGTTCAGTCCCAGTCCAGCTGGCCTTGGTGAGCTCCCACTAGATCGGGCACACCATCTCAATGGGTGGACGAATCCCTTGCGGTTCTGACTTCTGTGTTCATCTTCTCCCTCCTTCTGCTCTTCAACTGGGCCTTGGGAGCTCAGTCCAGTGTTCCAACGTGGGTCTCTGTCTCTATCTGCATCCCTCGTTGGATGAAGATTCTTCTGCTCTTCAACTGGACCTTATTTGCACATGTTCCAATATAAACTTTTTAAGTCTTTTTAACTTCCAGGAAAATAATTGTGATGGTGAAATTTTTCATTTTTTTTCTTTCTTAAAAAATTTCTAAAAGAAAACAAACTTTTTTATTTTATATATCAATTCTAGTTCCCATTCCTTCCTCTCCTCCCATTCCCTTCACCTACCTCCCTACTCCATACCCCATCCACAGAGAGGTTAAGGCACACTGCTTAGGGGAAAGTCCAAGGCTCTCTCTACTGTATCTAGGCTGACCAAGGTTTCCATCAAAAGAGAATAGGTTCCCAAAAAATCAGTACAAGCAGTAGGGATAAATCCTGGTGCCACTGCCAGTAGCACCACAGTCTGCCCCAGTCATACAACTGTCACCCACATTCAGAGTGGTCCATCATCTCACCCTGAGAGTTTTACTGCTTCCTCTTCCATGATGTTAGCTCATACCCATGCCCATAAAATTGGCTCTGGTTAAACCTAGTGGATAGGAAATTTAAAAAAATCACACATGAACCTATGCTGTTTCCTTCCCTGTCTGGCTGGAGTTGGTGAGCTCCCATTAGCTCAGGCAGACTGTGTCAGTGGGTGTCCCCATCATGGTCTTGACCTCTTTGCTCATATTCTCACTCCTCCCACTCTTCAACTGGACTTTGGAAGCTAAGCCCAGTGCTCTGCTGCGTGTCCCTGCCTCTGTTTCCATCAGTTGCCGGATGAAGGTTCTATGGTGATATTTTAGATATTCATCAGTTTGAAACCCCTCAGCCAAAGAATGGATAAAGAAAATGTGGCTGGCTCATTGACATATTAGAGTACTACTCAGTGGTAAAAAAAAAAAAACAATGACATCTTGAAATTTATATGCAAATGGATAGAACTAGAAAAAAACCATCCTAAGTGAGGTAACACAGACGCAGAAAGATGAACATGGTATGTACTCATTCATAAGTGGATGCTAGCTGTAAAGCAAAGGATATTGAGCCTATAGTTCATGATCCTAGAGAAGCTAAGTAACAAGGTGAACCCTGAGAAAAACATACATAGATCCACCTGGAAAGGGGAAATAGACAAGATCACTTGACAAAATATGGAGCATGGAGTGGGGATAGAGGAAGGGAGAGGAGGAGGGGGTAGGATAATTTGGGGGAATGGGATAGTCGAGATGGAGGAAGGACAGAAATGAGAGCAAGGAAAGAGATATTTTGATTGAGGGAACCATTACAGTACTAGCAAGAAACCTGGCTCTAGAGAAGTTCTCAGGAATCCACAATGATGACCCTAGCTAAGACCCTAAGCAATAGAGGAGAGGGTGCCAAACTGGCCTTGCTCTGTAGTCAGACTGATTAAATTTTTCATTTTTAATACTCATAGTGACATAAGGATAGCATACCACGAAGGAGCTATCGATGTATAAAACTATACATATATGCATGTGTCAACAATTAAAGAAAAAAATTGGCCATGAATTTGGAAGAGGGGAAGGACAGGTATGTGGGAAGGTTTGGAGAGAAAGGAAAGGAGGAAATTATATAGTTACTTTATAATCTCACAAAATAAAAGAAATAATTTAAAAAGGAATCATCAAAATAGAGTCGTTGCATTGTCGAGAGAGTGCTGAGTACAAGTATACACACACATATCCTGAAATAAATAATACATGCACACACACACATATGGTAATATAGCCATGAGGCAGGTATTAGTGTAAAAGGCAGGCAGGTGGAAAAGGAAGGCGTGGTTAAGTGGGCTGACAGCTTGACAGGATTGATGATTCCTAGAGAGGTGGAAAGGGTGTTCCTGGCAGTGTACTTCTGGAAAATATTGGGAAGTTAGTCAGCAATCTGCTTGGGGATCACTCACTCTCAGTGTGCCCAGGTAACATTCAGGCAACCAAGGGCCATGATGAGAAGGAAAACTATTCTTCCTTATGAGGCAAGTATATACTGTTGCCTTTGGATGAGAAATTCCAAGTTTTGCAGCTTTGGGACTTTAGACATCATGCTAGTGGCCTTCTAGGACCTCTTTGGCCTCAGGTTGGTGGCTGCATCATTGATCTTCCTTGGTCTGAAGCATGTGCTTTTATTTTCATTGAGTAGCTACAGCCTTCTTCAATTCCACACATATAGAATGCCTTATTGTGGAGTTTTTCAGCATCTGTGGTCATGGAAAGCAAACCTGTAGGCAATCTCCTTTGAATATGTTCTAGCCATGGATTCTGGTTTATTGACTGACTAATTCCGGTGATATGGAAGGAAGAGTTAATGAGAGAAAGATCTATAAGAGATCAGGAGACGGGAGGATGGTGATCAGAGAATAAGGAAAACACTTGAGGATAGCTATGCTTAAGGTTTAGGGTGCGCATCCTTCTATATTTCCTTGGATAATTCTGCTATGTGCATATGAACCCAGAGAAAGCATTAAAAGACACTTGTTTATATTACAAATCATGTGATTTCTTCTTTAAAGGATTTTAAAGGAGTATTTTTAGCTTGTATAATAAATAAGCATTGCTGTAAGCCACATAATTGTTGGTAAGATATCTGTTCTTTATTCACTGATGCATGATGGATGGATCTGACATAAGATGCAATAAGTGACATCACTCTATGTTAAGGATGGCAGGGATGTTACATAAGCAGTTCCTGTGATGGCCATCCTTCATCGTCTTTGACTTACTTTCCCAACCTTGTCACCAATCCTGTACCCACATACACTTCACATCTGCATCCACTTTGAACTTTTATGTTTTCTCAGAACTTGTGCAATTTTATAATTTCCTTCTGAAAGATTTCTTCCTCCAGAACATCCTCTATCTCTTAACTAGTGTGCTTAAATTTCTTGTTACACGTATTTATTGTGTGTGCAGGCATACGTCTGTGTCTATGCTCACAAGCATATGTAGACATGTGAAATCAAAGGACAGTTTATGAGAGTTGGTTTTCTACTTCTTCTTTGTGGGCCCCAGGGATTAAATGCAGGTCATCAGGGTTGGCAGCAAGTGATTTACCCGCTGAGCTATCTTGCTTGCCTCTACCTAATTGAACTTTTAAAATGAGGTTATAACTCCACTACTTTGCCAGTCTCCCAGTAAATTATTATTGCTTTCATTAGTTGTAGCCCTTATCAATTTTCAGTTTGGACTCTGGTTTCTGAATTTCTGAATGGAAATATGCGTGTTTTCATGATGCAGTTTTTAAAAAAAACTTCATATTAGTTTATAAAGTTCATCTCAATAAGGCTTATATATACATATACACACATATACACACATATACACATACACACTTTTATATGAGTCACATTAAAGTGCACTGTATATATGTTATTTATAATGTATATATATGTGCCACGAATACTATTGCTTGCAAAGGATCAATAAAATATAAGTATTCATGGTGTTTAATGGATCAGGACAGCACACTCAGTAACTAAATTACACACAATTAGGAGATTTTTTTGAAGATAATAGCAAAGGTAACCCAAATAAAGTAAAATCACAAGTTAAAACAACCCAAATAAAGTAAAATCACAAGTGAAGCTATGAAAAACAAAAGATGTGGTGTATGAAGGCAATAGCACTCTTTCTCCCTCTGTTTCTTTCCTCCTCTCTCTGTCTTTCGCTATGAAAATGTCTGTCTCATTGAGTCTGGATTTATACTTATTATTTTCTCACATGACTTCCCTTGTTCCTCTGATTTGAGTTTGGGCTGGGAGGAAGAGCTAGAGAGACAACAGGGCAGAGGAATGTGGGAGCAGCAGGCATAGGTGGTGAGGGCTCCTCCCTCACCATTCTTCGTTAGACAAGTGTCCCTTTTCCCACTTTCTTCTACTTTTTTTGTTTATTTTACAAGTGTTTAAAAATTGCATTGTTTGATAGAGGTTGAAGATCACGAACACTTGGCACGTCTTACTAGAAAGAAAGAAGAAACCATGGTTGTCTGTATAATTACCACAGGGAACCATCTTCTATGGTCATTGAGGTCTAGGTTGTGCAGCTTTCCTTCCTGGGTCAGAAGCCAGGGTGTCCTGTCATTGTCCTTCTCCGTTACTGAATCTCCTCTACAACCCCAGTATCCTTGTTACGAGTTTATTCCTAGAAAAAAAAATGAGAGACCGCCATTTGATGTGTACAGAAGAGTGTGTGAAATAAAGGCTAAAGGATGATTAACTATAGTTAGAATTATTGTCATTAACCAGAATTTTTTCTGCACATTTGTCTGCACATTTTGGCAAATTCTAGGTATAATTATTTCCTTTATAGGCAGTCTTAATCTTCTCTGGTTTCATATGTGGTTGTAAGCACCAGAAGCATGATGTGATCATTTTCTCCTTGAGTAAGGTTTCATGCTATCTTTAAAGCTTTTCGCTAGCTACACATTTGCTTATATCTATTTCCTCGGTGACCTGACAACTTACAAGGAGTACACTTTAGAAGAGTGATCTGGGATTTGGTGTGGTGTCTTCAATCATCAGGAGGGAAGTAGCTCTTGCTTTGAACCTTATTAGCGGGCAAGGAGGAGAAAGACATCATTTTTCCTGTGAAGTTCTGTGTAGGAATGGGCTTCTCTGGGGAAACTCTTTTAGCATGTCTTGGGATAATGAGGAGACAGAAAAACAAGTGAACAAGTAGCCTTTAGGTTGTAGACTTTCTTCTTGAATATTTGAGCTTTAATTTCTAGGAAAATGATTATTGAAAATAAAGTGTTGGCCATTTACTATTGGGTGTGTGACCTATCCTTAAATGAGGTGGGGGGACATTTGGAGAGGATTTGGGGGTGGGGAAACCATAATTAAAATATGTTTTATAAAATTATTTATCAGCTAAAAATTAAGAGGTTTCCTAATTGTTTTTTTAAATGTATTGAGATGAGTTAATATCAAAGAGAGAGCAGATCTCCACAGCTTTAGGTCAGATACAGATGACTATTTCCCAAGAACATTCTCTTTGTTTTGTTGTTAAACCAGAAATGTTTTGTCAACCTATGGTTGAGTAGGTTTTCATATTTTATTATGCTATTCAGATCTTTACATGTGCTGTACATGCTCTGTTTTATATTCTAGAAAGCCTTTATAGCAAGAACGCAAGGAAGCAGCCATTCCTAAATGATCTTTAAAAAATCATTTAATTGTCTTGAGGTCACACAGCTCAAATACAGTTCTGTGTCAGAGTAGAGAATTAAAAATGTTTTTTAGATCTCCAAGAAGACTCACCTTTAAACTCATCTCGAAGTGATACACAGAAATGCAATTTTTGGGGGGCGTAGAATAGTTCCTGCAGCCATCTATCCTGGGTGGAATGGATGTGTCATTTTACTTGAGCAAACTTGAAAAAAAATAACGGTAGTCTTCACAGCAAGACTTGCATGACAATAAAGGAGGATTGCTGCTAACAAAGAAATAGCTTTCATCCATCACCACACGAGTGAACATGACCCTTCACTGATGAGCTACGGATTCTCACCTTCCACCATCCGTCTCTCTAATGGGGGATACCAAGATGTTTCAGCTGATGTGCTGAGATTGGAGGATGATTAGGGAGAGCTTCGTCCCTCCACATTTCAGAAAGATCAAATGAGGGGACTTTGACAACAAAGGGTGATAAAATATACACTCTGTGAAGAACATTTAGCCTTTGAAAGCACAGATTCTTTACCTCCTCTGTTCATTAGTCTCTGCTTGAACCACACTTCTTAAGTCATCTTTACAAAACTATTTCTTTAAAGACAAAAGTTCCATGTAATGAAAGTGGTCTACTCTCACACTCTCAAGTGCTGTGGTCCTGTGAGGGAAATCCGAGCAGATTGTTTTGCTTGTCTTGATATTTTTTTAGACAATGGAAATGTTTTCTTGTGTAGCAGTCAGATAATAATAGATTCTACAAAGACTGCCAAAAGACTTAGGCTGGTGGTATAGTTTCCTGAAAGGACTGTCTTAGAGGTTGGTCCCCTGGGAAATGATGTTGCCAGGTGATGATGGGGTTATAGGGAGATGGAGCCTGGAGGGAGGGCTTTTCAAGGTGTCAGTCCCAAGCGTTTTATGGGACACAACTGTCGTCTTCAGTGCTCTTCCACCCCCTGACTATTGTTGGTTCCTGCCTGCTCAGCCCTGAAATAATCACACAAAACTGTATTAATTAAATCACTGCCTGGCCCATTAGCTATAGCTTCTGATTGGCTAACTCTTACATATTAATCTAACCCATATCTATTAATCTGTGTATCGCCACGTGGCTGTGGCTTACCAGTTAAAGTTCTGGTGTCTGTCTCCGGCAGGACTACAAGGCTTCTCTCTGACTCCATCTTCTTTCTCCCAGCATTCAGCTTGGTTTTCTCCACCTAGCTCTGTTCCCCTATAGCTCTGCAATAAGCCCAAAGCAGTTACTTTATTTATCAATGGCAATCACAGCATACAGAGGGAAATCCCACATCAGACTATGGGATGAGTAGCTCTATTCTTAAACACATTCTTATTTACTGTGCTAGTCTGAAAGGAATAGGACCAACAAATCATACACTGGAATCTTCAATACTATGAGCCAAAATTGACTTTTCTTCATTATAAAACAATTGTCTCAGGTATTTGTGACCTAATAGAAAGCCAATTTAACAAGACCAGGAGATTTTATATTATGAGTAGCATTCATCATTTGAAGGACCAGAATTGTTGTATACTGGAGTGATACAGTGACTCAACCAGCTTATATTTCCCTTCATGGTGACTCTACAGTTTCACGTAGCATATAATCATATAACCATATCAAAACTATGGCTCTGTTTCTTTAGGCACTTGCTTTAAGGACTTCAAAATATAGTGCATAAGATGATTATCACATGTAAAGATTTGAGATGTGCTGTAAGTGTGAAAAGCCCTTTAATTGTAGCTTGACACAAATAATCTTGTTTCAGCTTTAAAAGTAGAAGAAAATAGTCATACCAGCCTTGGAAAAGTTAACTGTTCCCATTAACAGCAATAATTAATATGTTCTAAAGAACATGTGTCTTAGATCAAAATATTTTTTCCAAAAACCACTATCATAATCATTTGTTGAGTATCTATCATATGTAAAGAAAAACACCAGCATTTTGCAACGTACAAGGTGCAGATTTAGAGTGTAGGCTTAAAAAGTGTTCTGATAGATGAGGCTGTTCCAGACACTTCAGCTTGCTGCCTGTTGCGTACGTACAGGTCCTCTACCGTGTCTGCTCTGCTCTGCAGCTTTCTTCTACAGTTCTGCATTCCAGGAATCTGCATCATATTAGAGGCTCCGCTGGCATTTAGGCTTCTCTGTCACAGCTTCACATGGTATCTTCTCAAGGCTTCCTTGTGGAGTATTTGACACAGACTTGAGTCATCTGGAAAGAGGAAGCTTAATTGAGAAAATGTCTCTATCACATTGGTCTGTAGGAAAGTCGGGGAGGCAATTTGCTAATTACTGATTGATGTTGGAAGACCCAGCCATTGTTTGAGTGGTACCACCCCTGGGAAAATGGACCTGAGATGTATAAAAACAAAACAAAACAAACCCCCCAAAAACCGAGTGAACCATGTAGAACAAGCAAATAAGTAACATTCTTCTACAAACTCTGTGTTAGGTCTTGCCTCTAGATTCCTGTCTGGAATTCCTGCTCTGGCTTTGCACAGTGTTGGACTGTGATGTGGGACTTGAAAGTTGAAACAGACCTTTTTATCTTCAAATTGATTTTGGTCAGTGTTTTATCATAGCAATAGAAAGCAAACTAAGGTGGTAGAATTGTTGATTACTTTTCTTGTCTGACAGCTTGCAAAGCTCTTTTCAGTATTTTGAGGACCAGTTGACTTCTGTTTTAAGTTCTACATCCAAAGTATTAAGTTTCTTCATCAATAGGATCTGGCCTTCAATTTTCTGGGAAGCAACCGAGGGCAACAAAAATAGTCTATGTTGCTTTAAGGGTCTCTGAGAGTTTCCTGACCAACAATTTGAAAGGAGGTATCCCAGGATTGACATTATGCCTTTTGGGAGGCAATGTTGCCACCTCAAACTGTATAACATCAGTTAAACTGGTTTTGCACACACAAAAATATACTATTATCATTTTGGGAACAAGGATTTCATTCAGAGATTAGATGTTTGAATGAAGTGATTTTACATAACATATTCTAAGGCTTTGTGATATAACTTGTCAGTTTAAATAAATATTAAATCATTCAGAATCTTAGATCAAATAAATGCACTCATTTTTGTCCTCTTAATCATAGAGTTTTTTATTATTATTATTTTGGCTGAGAATACATCATAAAAATGTAGGCTGTATTTTATTAGAAAGTATCTCAGTTTCCAAGAGTATTATCTTGTAGTTGGCATTGTAATAATAATACATTTCAATATTCTGTGTGACTAGGTGTTTTGGCAGCTACATGTCAGGGAATTCCACGCACGTCAACTTATTACCTTATTTCTTTTATAAATTAAGCTTTCTTACTGAAAAGTAATATTGTTTGGGTTAACTTCGTAATGACTAGACATTCAGGAAGTCAACAGATGGTATTGTTGGCAAAGAGTGGAAAGCAGAGCCTGGGTATCCAGATCCAAAATAACTCTGTATTCTAATAAGGAAAAATCCACTGTGGAGAAGGGTCCAAAATAATCAGCTTGCTGCCAACAGGCTATCTGTTTTCCTCCAGATACAGGGACCTATCTGGGGTTCAGAGATGGTGGCTCTTGCTATAAAACTGGGCATTAAGTCTCGATGATAGCCAAGTTTGTATTAGTAGGGAGAGGTCCATTTGTTGAGCCTATTCAAAAATCCCCTTAAGCTGCCATGACTGCAATTTAAATGAACATGTTGAGTAAACACGGCTGGGATTCTGGGGAAGAAAACCAAGATTGACTGGCATCTGCATTTTAGAACAACTTGTCCCCTTGATTATCGAAAGCGTCATCTTTAGTGGGAACTTTGTGCTGAGCATTTGCATGGGACAAAAATAACCTCGAATTCTTAGTTAATTCTGGAGGGTTATCTAAACCCCTTTGTCTCCAACCATCTGGTCAAACCATTAGTCATTGCCCTTCATTTGTTTCTCATGTGATATCTCCTTCCAGGAAAAGTGGAACACAATATGTACCCTGCTAGTTCTGCTCACTAGGAGAATTATCTTTTCCACTTTCTTCCAGCACCATTCCAACCAGGATGGGAATAGTGGGGCTACAGCGATTCATTCTGTATTAGTGCCAGGATGTTGGACAGAGCTCTTTGTGAACCAGGCTGGAAAAGTTTTCGTTGCAATCAACTTCTAGCAAAAATCTTGCCATGTGGTCACAGGAATGGTCTGAGGCATGAGCTGCAGTTGGAATCAGCATGCTGAGTTACCAACTTTCCCGCTCAGGTAAGCTCATCGCTATGTCCTCAGGGGCTGCATCTGCTGATGGAATATTGACAGGTGTCCACAGCTTAATGATGTAAATGTTTAGTGCACAGCAAGCAGCTCGAGCTTGTGCATTAAGGTCAGAGCTTTGGTCTTTAACAGTCAGCCATGTAAAGGCGCTGAAGGCTAATTTGCAGCCTGGGAGTATATAATACCTCTTTAATTCTTGAACTATGGCTTTCTATTACACTCGCCAATATTTATGACAATATCAAGTCAGTAGGCACATGAGTTTCCATAGCAGCTAAAACACTGTTGCCTTTCTGCTCATCAGTGCCGAGGCACATAGTACCGCCAGCACAGTGACAGCATCGGGTTCTCTGAGTCAGAACCAAGGCCTTTTATTATAAATATGAGAGAGTCAGATAGTTGAGTTGTATCAGAGATATGAGAATAAAGCTGTATTGTTGGCCTAATCTCAGAATAATAAACTGATTCTTGTATTCCGTGGACAGTGAGTGAACAAAAATCAAATATTTGTCAAATCAATATTTATGGAGCAGCAGGCAAATAGGGACAGTGTTTATTTCTTCCCCAGATGATAATAAATCTTGGATAAGTGCTACAGTGGGAGAAGTTTCTGATTAGGTATGTAATAATCTCTGTCACTTAAAGATTCATTCGCCTCGGAGACAATGTGAGCTTGCTTTCCAGTTTGGAAGTGTATCTATTCCGACTGCATGTTTTGTAACTGGATGAAAAGCCAGAAAAAAAATGGTGAGAAAAACTTTTTATTCCACGTGAAAGCAATGCCTTTCTGGAACCATGGGCTCTTCTAGACCTTGTTACTTACCCTTAAGTATGCATATCCTGCCCCTTGAACATGGTTGGGACTTGGTGACTGATTTGAGAAGCAAAACGAGCAAAATGGCACTGTCGTGAGAAATACAGCTTCTGTCTGGCTCTGCCTTCCTTCCTTGGAGTGCTTGTGGTGTTTGGCATTTAACCACCGTGCCACAAGGAAGTTCAGACTGTACTCAGCAGTGACATGGATAGGTTCTGGCTAAGAGCTCCAGCTAAGGTGTCTGCCAACACTGAGTGCCAGTTGCCAGCTATATGAGTGAATGAGCCTAGAGACTAATCCAGGCCTCAGCCTTCAGCGCTAAGTACTCCCTTTGAGGAGCCCAAGTAACAAATTTACCAGAACAACAACTGTCCTTGTAGTGAGCTACAAGGGATGCTTTGCCACTGGAACCGATATGACAAGAGTCCCATAAGATGCTTGAAGTAGTCACTGAGCAGTCTATTCAAACACTGTCGTGAAAAGAAGACAATATTCTATGCTTTGGGGGAATGAGTTTGAAGGTTTTATCTAATGATCTCTGAATTATTTGCTTGGTTCTCTTTCTCCCCTGATCATTTTCCCCACTGGTTATTTGTTCAAGGTCCATTTGGGAAGCTACGAAGGAAGATTTACAGTAGAAATTCAATGTTGTTATAAAACATTCTTCAATCACCCATGATCTCATCTAAGAAAGTCACGCTGACCTGGGACCTATGTGAAGTGAACTTAGAACTAAGGTCTTAATGGTCAGCTCTCCTCCAGGGAAGATCCCTGGAGATTTGGTTATTCTGATAACCATGACTCTGTTCCTTATTAATGTGACTATGACCTCATTTTCTTCTATTCACAAGCTATTTTGTTTTTCCCATTGAAGACCTCCAAATCTGCTCTTCTGTGATAACCTGTTTAAAGCATCCTATCCATCACATTTTTAGTCAATGAAGACTAATCACCTAAGCACATTTGAGATTCACTGATGTTTTCTGTGGAACCATATGGGACTGATGAAGTGTATAGGCTGCGTCTCTGTGAAGGGTTTGCTTGCTCTGAAACAATCTGATTTGGGTTCTTTGGAGTTACTAGGGTAATAAACACCAGGCTACCTATCATGAACACAGTTCGGATTTTCTAGCTCCCTAAGACTTTGGGTTGCTTTTTATGCATCATATTAAGAACTCTTTACCAAGTTGTGACTCTACTGCTATTTCTACAATGTGGATTTGAGTAAAGATTACAAACAGTGGTAATGATAATACATCTAAAACTTTTATCTCTTTTGTAAACTTAAAAACTTTCAGGTAAGCTTCAGGGAGTCATGACTTGGATATATCTGTCAAGGTCAAAAGGACTCCAGATAAGAATTCCTGTCAATGCCTTCTGCCCATTCCTGAAGGAAGGCTCTCTCTCTCTCTCTCTCTCTCTCTCTCTCTCTCTCTCTCTCTCTCTCTGCCTGTCATCTGTTTCTGTCTCTGCTTTCTCTAGTCTAACTCTGGAAGTTTCAAGTGTATACCCAAGATAAAGATTTTCTCCTAAGCTCCTTAACTTTACCTACTGTCCCTAATCTGTATCTGTCCCAAGAGATTTCCAATCAATTGAAGACTGAAAATTGCTCCAAATCAAGACCAGCTAGCAGTGGATTTGCTGAAAACCCATGTAAATTAGATGCTTCTGACAAAATTTCCAAACAGTGAGAACCCCTGGCTTGAACCAGCATTTCCAGTCTGCTCCAAAGTGGCCTGTACTTCACTAGTCCCAAATGGTTTCACAGAACCTGGGCAGTGAGAGAGACAGATGTCCCCAGCCTGAATCCTCCCCTCCCCTCTGGACCTTTGACCAGCATTTCAGTCTTCCTGAGCCCTGACACTGACACCCTAATTTCAACAAAGAGAAAGTTACAGAACAGATTAAGGTGTCCCCTATCATCAACAAAAAGGCTAGGAAAAATGGGTACTTGTGGGGCCTATTAATATCACAGAGTGCATGCGGGCCTCCAGGTTCAGTCACTACCCATAATTCCTCTCAGGTCTTCTCACTCTGCACCTCCCTCTACCCTCAACTTCACCAGCTCTTGGGCTTCCCTTCCCCAGCTTCTGATTCTTATACAACTCTGCCTTTTCAGCCCTGAGCCTTCTTGGTCCTCTCTCTGGGTCTGCTTTGCTCCCTTTTTTTTCTCTTCCTCTGGCTCTGATCCTAGATCCTAGATCACCCAGAAGCGCTGACAGCAGGAGAAAGCTGGGTTTTGTAAATCTGGGTATGGGTGTTGACAATAATCTATGTAGAGAATCCCCCCCCACCCCCCGCAGGCGAATGTGAAGAGAATCTGCTTCTACCATTTTGAGTGGCTCAGCAAGAATACCCAGAGCATTTGAATATTCATTGCATGAACTCATTTTAGCTTTTAGGGGTCTTCTCTTGCCTAGTTGATGCTCTGAATTTCACCTAAGGAGTCTGGCAAGGAGATATATTTAGATGCCATTTGACACAATTTAGCTACTTTGTTACCTGAGACAAGGCCCTCTTAGCCTAGCCATGGTAAGTTCCTTACTTTACTTGGAAGCTGAGAATCTGAGATATGTGAGTTTATATTAGCCTTTGTTTTTATTTCTTTCAGGATTTGTTTTCTTTATGCTCATTCACATTGTTAGGACATAATGACTTCTCAGTCCTCTGAAACCTGCCTTCAATTAGCCCTTCATTGCAGTTAACTATAGGTGATAATTTAATTAAACATTGTCACTGGTTCCATGGGTTGCCTGAGGCTGGGTCCTTATTACTTCCGAATCCAACTTGTCCATAAAACCGGTTTTGGGTTTTGTTTCCATGGGGATATGGTATTTACAGCCATGCCTGCAACAGCTCAATATCTGTCAAAATTCTGGTTAGGAACAAGAAAAGCTGCTTAGCTTGTTTAAATAGAAAGGAGCTGAGAGGGGGCTGTTGCCTCTAATCCCAGCACATGGGATGCAAAGGAAGGAGGATTGCTGTGCAGCTTGGGCTACATTTTGAGTTCTAGGACCCAGCGAAGGCTTTCCTCCAAAACAAGCAAATACAAACAAGACAAATGAAGAGAACAAACTGCCAACAACCAAACAGCTCACAACAAAAAGATAGTCATTAAGGTTGCTAAGATGTATATTAAGTAGGTCTTATCATCTCTGGGAAAATTAGAGGTGGGGTTGTAGAGCTGGATCACCAGGGAAGACATAACCGCAGCACTATGAGTAGGTTTCAGTAAATATAATGGTGCTGCTGCCACTGGGAGACCACGCTACAGCATGTGTAGACTTTAGATATTAGAAAACAGAAACTGTTCACCCTTCTTCCCAAAGTTGAGCTTTCTCTAGTATTCTTTGAAAAAAAAAAAAGACCTATCATGACTGCGTTCTCATGTTTTTTTTGTCTCCAAGCTGGAATTTTCTTTGAGCATACCTGACTGGTCCAGCATATCACATGCCAGTGTTCTGTCGGAACAGGTATTAAGGAAATGAGCTCTGGCTTCTAACTGTGGTAGAAATTATAGCGATTAATTGTCTAAGAGCGATTTCTTGTAGGCTCGTCTGTAGGAGAATTTACCTCCTTCCTAGCAGAATGATTTAGGAACTAAACATTGCTCCATGGGAACTGGCTACAGCTCATTGCTTGAGGTAATCACCCTTGGTAGAACACTGAGGTGGTGAGGCAAGTCTAGGGACTTGAATAATGCTGTATCCACAAGGCTTGCACCCTCCATTACACCAGTGGATGGATTGCGTCTTCTAATGGTACAGCTTAAATGCCTATGGCCCAAGGACCAAGATGTTTAAATGTCTGTCCTTGCTAAATCACAGTGAGCTACTTTGGCGTGTGAAGAGCAAGTAGAGAATGGTCCTTTTACAACTGTCTCTGTTAGTCTGACACAATGGGCATAGTTCTAGAAGATCTAATGTTTACAGTGTCTAATCAACTGCTTTGGGTTGATCTTTAGGTTGACAAAGGTCATTGCAACAGAGACAATGGGATGAACTTGATAAATTTTCATTGCAGATGAATAAACCCATCTTATCTTAATTATATTAAAATATACTGCTTTTAATTGCAATAAGTTTGATAGAATTATAGGTTTTGAAGGAAGTATTTTAAAAATATATATAATATGAAAATAAAAAATGTATACGAAAGCTTTTATAAGATGCCAGATTAGATATGTTAATTTAGGGTCTTACACAAAAAAGACATATAACAATGTTTTTCTTTGGTTCTTATCCACCACAGTGAGACCTGAATTTTTACAGGAGACTGAAATGTTTTGTTATGTATGCACCATTTATGGAAACATGTTATAAGGACCATGAAAATGGCCAGTAGGCCTGAGAAAATAGCACAGTTATGCTGTTCTGGCTGCCCTGAAGGAAGGCATGGTCCAGGCTACAGTTTTTACGTCTCTCAATGATTTTTGTATTCTGTAATCTTCACTTATTGGAATAATTAGATTAGATAGTTAAGCATTCCTTATGATTTTTCTGAGGTGTAATAGAATGGATAACATAGACAGAGAGGCAGAAATGTTGGGTAGTCAAGAGACAGGTTTATTTTAATCGAGTTTTTAAGTCAGCATAGAAAATAGAATTCCATTCATGATTTTACACATGTAACAGGGTATTTGACACATATTCAGCCCAATTACTTTTCTCCTTCAGTTCCTGCTTTCTTCTTAGTTGCTTTCTCACCTCCAACTAGTCTCCTTCCTACTCACATGTCAAATACATGAGTGTGTGTATGTGTGTGTGTGTGTGTGTGTGTGTGTGTGAAAGGGGTGTTGAATCCAGGTTTCACATATGAGAAAAAAACAGATATTTTGGAGTGACTTGTGGGTGTGTCTATGATGAATGATCTTGAACAGTGGTGGGAAGGCCTGCTCACTCTGGGTGGCACTATCCCCAGAGGAGTGAATATTGAATTCTATGAATGGGAAAGGTAGGCTGAGTGTTCATAGAACACGTATCTTCTCTCTATACTCTCAACTGTGCAAGGTGACTGTCTATGTCAAGTTCCTGCTGTCTTAAAATCCCCTAAGACAGATTATAACCTGGGACTGTGATCTAGAACAAACATCCCCCCTAAACTGCAATGTTTTATCATAACACCAGAAAAAGCAAGTAAGACAGCTGTCTTCTCTGAGTTGGAATAACACCCTCCTATTTTAGATAACACAGATTGTGACATCACACTTCTTTTTCAATGTTCTTATGACTGTAAGGCAAATCTTTTGTGAAATATGTAATAGTACTAATTAATGGGTTAGAACGCTACATTTCAAGAAAAAACAGGCAGAGTCTAATGAAGGTATTGAACTTTACAAAGAATTGAAGATTTCACTAGAAAGTAGTGAAATTTAACCAATTAAGATAAAAATGCTCTATAGATGTTTGTAACAAATTCTAGTTCAAGGAGACAGTAGAGCAATCACCACAAAGCATCCATAGAAAGAATGACCAAACTCTATTCTTGAGAACCCTGCTCAGGAATAGGAAAGATACAATACAGTGAACACGCTCTTGCTGGGTTAAGAAAGAGCTCTTCTGTTCACAATGAATGTTTTCTCCTGAACAGGAATGAACTTATCATTCGATATTTTTCTTATCTGTGGAGATAATCATGATTTATACTTAATCTGTTAATTTGATGCATTATATTACTTAAGTGTCTAAAGTTCATTATTCTTTTACTTTCCTACAGATTTGGCTTTGGCTACGACCTCATCCATGTAAACATCCACAGAAAACATTGCTGGTCATTTTTCAGCTCTGAGCCTCCAGCTGAAGTTGAATCAGTCGAATCTCGTCCCCTCAGTCTGTGCGATGTGCCGTCTCAGGAAACTGATTTCCTGTGAAGTCTCCCTTCCTTCTGTCTGCTTTCCCTCTTCTCACTGCCTCCCTCGTGTAGAGCATGCACCTTGTCAGGCCAACTCACTTCCCTTCAATCGTTGGCGAGTTTGTTCTGCTCACCCACTCATGACACCTGTAGTCCTCTCCCGCTTCCTCCTTTCCAAAGACTTTGCGTCTGATGGTTTCTCACTCTTTCTCTCTTCAGCATGAAATTCAAACCCTTTCCTCACCTTCGTAGTATCCAAAAGTGCATCACCGTCAATGTCACTGCACCCCGGAGCTTCTCTGAGGATCGGGACAACCAGTCATTTTTTCTTCTCAGTGTCAGTTTCCAAGGCATGCTAGTTATCCATTAGCCAGTATTGCATTTCCAAGATTTTGGTAAAGGGAGGTTTTACACTATCAAGTAATCCATATGGCAAAAAATGGTGTCAATCACACGTTTCTGAAGTGAGATTATGCTGGTAGTTTAGAACTGTAAATGTCTGCATGTTTCTGTTTAAAATAGCTTTTACTAACATGATTTAGTTTTTCAACTTTCTTCAACTGCAGATCCTTTGGCATTACGTTTATTTGTATACATTTTTGATTCATGTTTACCAAAATCTTGAGCTTCAGTTTTTGCATGTATTAGGTTCTTGATATAAAACTTTTAAATCAGTAAGTTGATAAAATCACACAACTTTTACTCCTTTCCTGAAACAATTCCTGTGCTGCATTAAACTCTAAATTCAAACTCTTGCCTTTACTTTCATCTTGGAAATATTACTATTAGTAGTCCATTTGCTTTGTGTCAGTTTGAATGAGGAAATCTTTATTTGAATTAGACGAATATTAATATTTCTAACATACTGAACTAGGGGAGATTTATGAAGGGTCAGCTGGGAGGATTAAAACTGGCATTTTGTGATGTATAATTTGCTACTTTTTGATCACTGGAACATATGATGAGTCAAATTTATATAGTTCTAATATTATAACTTCCTTATTTATAAAACTGGATAGTAATGGAATATACTTTCAGTTCAGGTTCACTACAAATAATAACAGTAAATTCAGATTGAATTAACTGTATGCAGCATTGTTCTATACAGCTTGCATACAATATCAACTCATGTAAAAAGCTCAGGGGCTTTCCTAGGAAGCAGGGATTGTTAGCATTCTTATTTCACAGCTGTGGCCACAAAGGCACAGGGGATAAAGTAGCTTGTGCAAAGGTCATGTCACTGGTCAGAGTCAAACTTTAGAGTCTTGTACCAAAGCAACATCACACGTAATCTCATTATAGTCTTTGCTTTTTTTTCTGTTTCAAAACACGTTTTCATAATTTCATAGTATATACCAATGCTTTAACTTTTTCAACTTTAAACTCCATTTTGTTTTGAGAACCTTTATTATCTTCTTTCTTTTATTGAAAATTGGCATTTTTCTTATAATATAATTTGATTATGATTCCCCTTCCCCAACTCATCTGAGAATCCCTCCACCTCCCCTCCCATTTGAATCCACATTCTTTATGTCTCTCCTTAGAAAAAAAGAGGCATCTAAATAATAAATAGGATAAAACAAAACAAACCAGAAAGATTAGGACAAAACAAACAAATAAACTAAATTAAAAAGAGCCGAAGAGAAAGCGTGAGATACAAATGTAGACACACACATTTGTTTATACAGCAATTCCATAAAAACAAAAAACTGGAAGCCACAATATATACTCAAAGGACCTTTAAGGGGAAAAAATGCCCTAACGAAATTCTTGTAGAACATAAAGCCTCCAACGGTTGTTGTTGAATTCATTTTGTGGGGCCATCTACTGCTGGGCCTGGGGTCTGGCCTGAGGAGTGGTTTGAAAGTCCAGGGAGACTCCATGGCGTAGTCTTTCATTTGGAGTGGTTATCAAATGGAGACGACTTCTGGGTCAGGGATGGGGACATGTGCTCACTTCTCTCAGTGTTGGGGTCTCGTCTGATGAGAGACCGTTGCAGGTCCTGTGACTGCTGCACAGGTTCTGTGAGTTCATATGTGAGGTGGTCCTGCTGTGTTTAGAGGGCTTTGTTTCCTCAGTGCCTGCCAGTCCGTCTAGATCTTACCATCTCTCAGCCTCCTCTTTCACAGGGTTCCTTGAGCCCTGAGGGTAGGGATTGAATGGAGGTATTTCATATAGGACTGGTATTTCTATGTCTCTCACTCTCTATACATTGTCCATTTCTGGGTCTCTTGTTTTTCTCATTTACTGCAGGAGGAAGTTTCTCTGAAGATAACTGAGAAAGCCACTGATCTTATGAGTACAGCAAAATGTCCTTAGAAATAGTTTTATAGCTACATTACTTTAGCAAAACAGTAGGTTTTGATTTCTTCCTAGGTCCCTGGCCTATCTAGTCTCAGGTTCTTGGTCACCTAAGCAGTGTCAGGCATGGGTTTCAACTCATGGAGTAGACCTTAAATCCAATCGGATGTTGATTGGTTACTCCCATGAGCTTTGTGCCCCTATTACACCAGCACATCTTTCAGGCATGTCATCATTGTAGATCCAAGAGTTTGTAACTGGGTCGTGTTGACGGTTTTCCTTTAGCAGTGTGCAGAGTCTTTTCCACTACCAGGAACCCTAGTCTGTAGGGGTAAAGGCTCCATATAGGCACCAGCTCAACTTCTCCATGTTCAATGAGTTGTGTAGGTGTTGCTTCAGCAATAGGGCTTTATTGTCAGTTTGTGGAGAATAAATCTCAGCCTTGCCAATAGTCAAGATTGATTGGGAGTATCCATGGGGCCCCTTTCACAACAACTTGAGGAACTTTTAAATGACTCTGCATTTATAAGTATACAAAAAGTGTTCAACTCATTTATTGACAATAGATCATGCAAAAATTTAATATAAAGCAACTTTCAATATGAACATAGTTTTATCATTTATTATTGATAGAAGCAAATTTTTGCATGCTGTTAGATGGATATGCTTATGTACTTTTACATAGCCAACTAAATCTCAACTGAATATTCAATACTGCAGGAAGTAGACTATCTTCAGTGCTTTTAGAGCTGGCCAATATTTTGATTTCATAGTTGTTAATGCTAAGAATGCTGCTTCCTAGAAATAATTAGTACAAAGTGACAGAATTTTGTTTAGGACCATTTTAGAAAGTATTGGAAATTATATTGTAATCCCAAGCCAATATTCACTTAATATGGTTTTTTTCTTTATTAAGCTCTAAGTAAGCATTTTTAACTCAAGTAAGCATTTTT
Source organism: Ondatra zibethicus (assembly GCA_004026605.1). Classification (NCBI taxonomy): domain Eukaryota; kingdom Metazoa; phylum Chordata; class Mammalia; order Rodentia; family Cricetidae; genus Ondatra; species Ondatra zibethicus. Next base: position 23,861 of record PVIU01003866.1, on the reverse strand, counting down.
AAAAATCAAACATTCTACTGTAGTACAATATAAATGTGTATATTAATTTTATAATTATGTCTGAGAAGTGGCAGCATAAAAATACAGAAAGCCTTGGTTTTCCCATATGAAACCATTATATTTCTGTAACAGTAGAGAACTTTGTAAAGTAAAGACACTACAGTTTATGACATACAATTCTTGAATCTGAGCTGAGGCGTTTCCAGCCATATTCTTTTGGGTTGCATGGTATGACGATGTGTGTAGTGCAAAGCAGGAGGGCCCTGTGTTCAGAACCAAGACTGCAGTGAACTCATGGAATTCCAAACCCAGATCCCATCAGACTCAGTACTCTTTGGATTTTTAGTTAGCTTTTGATATGGGGGGCATTAAGAGACCTTTTACTTTTGTAAAATTTTCATGTCCCCATCTTCATTTTTGTGATCCTGTATGGAGCTGCAACCCACAGCTTAAGAAGGTATGCTGGAGAATATATTAGAGAATGTGTTGAGTGGGCAATATAGCAAATTTTAATCCAATATTAGCTTGTTTGGGGAGAAAGATTATATATTTTCCATAGCATGTTCATGTTGAAATTGGTATGCATCATAAGCTTTCCTAAATCTGAATAAATGATACACATTTTTCCCCTGGTTTTTTGAGACAAGGTTTCTCTATGTAACAGCCTTGGCTGTCTTAGAACTTGCTCTACAGACCAGGCTGGTCTCACATTCACAGAGATTCACTTGCCTCTGCCTCTGAATGCTAGGATTAAAGGTATGCACCACCCTTGCAAGGCCAATATCCACATTTTAATAGTATTAAGAACCTTTAAAAATATTCAACACTTATAATAACTTCGTCTTATTTTCCTTAGTTTTTATAAATTTCTTGCTTTGTTTAGTTTTTTAAAAACCCTACTTACACAAAATGCATGCTGTAATTATATGCTTTAGATATAGATTCTTGCTTTACCCATCTAATATTAAAGTTGGTGATTATCTTGCATTTTACAGAGGAGCAGACAAAGACTGAAAGACTAGAGACTAAACAGACAGAGGTGAAAACATTTCCTTCTAGTAGATTTACATTTTATACAGGTATTAAATTCTAAATTTATTTGTTAAAGAAAAGGTAAATATTATTCAACTGTCTTTTAAAATACCACAGGAAGGGATGTATTGTTCATTCCATTCCACTCAATATAAAACATTTGGCTTTTTATTAAGGGAATTCTACGTTCTTTAGGAGGCTCATATTTCTCTTTCATCAAACTGTCCTTTTGTAGGATGGGGCTGCAGTAAAAATTACCTCAAGTGGATTAATTCAACCAAAGATTATATTGTTCAAACTGGAATCCAATGTAGAAATGGTGGGAAGTCACTAAATGGTGGAACAAGGACCCAGAATACTTCATCTGGGGACCTATTATCTCACAATTTCATGGCTCCACTGTTAATATATCTTTATCATTAGGAAATTAGAGATGATTGAAGGGAACATCTTAGGGGGCAGATCTGGAGCTGAATTTCATCTAATATGTTTATATTACATTACCCAGAACCCAGCCACCTCAATCTTGTTTACATAAGAAAGGGTTGGGAAAGGCAGTCTTCCCAACACATGGAAATCTTTGAATAATTTTCTGGACTGTAACATTTAGGGACCATCTTGAACAAACTCCATATGAAAGTAGGCAGGTGAAATCTTTTATACTGCGATGCTCATACTCTTAAAGATACAGGGAAAGGGAGGAACTCTTCCGTTTTCCATGTTACACTTGTGGCAGGGCACTGTTCTAAGTTAAATATTTATCTATGAACTCTCTTTTGATTTTGTTTCTGTTTTCCTGGATAACTTTAGTAAATCCTAAAAGAAGTGCTATGTTAAAATATGCATGTTTATTTGTGAAGAATTTAGAAGACAGTAGCAGATGCAGACACAAATAGTGTATAAGACATCTTTATAAGCAATAAATTTGTGCATCAAAAATTGGCTGTTTATGACATAGCTTAGTGACCATATTTACTTATTTACTCTCTTATAGATGAAGCTCTCTCTACTGAAAGAAGGGTATCTATGAATTTAACTTAGCATTGCCTATCATTCTTATGTGTTATTAGTAAACAAATAAAATATAGCATAATCTGTGCAAACTTAATTAAAATTTCAAAGCATGCATTTTATGATGAAATGAAAATAGATTAGGGAAGAGTGATTTTAAAGGCAGATGTCATTAAGAAAGGTAATTAACAGCTGTTAGATTCTTCCCTTTTAGCCAGAGAAACTTGAGCAGGGGGAACTGAAAGGTAGTGGTGAATACTTTAGGTCCTGAAGCTTTGATCATAAATCAATAACTCTCTGAAATGTAATTGTATGTAGAATGTCATGTACAGGCCAGCATGAGACTCCTATTAGCCTATCTATAACCTTATATTACTACATTCAAAGGAGAGTTACTTTTCATTTTTCCTGGTCTGCTGCGACACAGAAATGACCATGTGCTGGTACATGCATTCTTTGGATAGTGCTTCTTGATATGCTTGTATCCATCACTGCTTTTGTCTTCAATATGAAAACAGTTGTGGCTCAGAGAGCACAAGTGACTTTTGAATAATTATATGGAAAAGGTAGAAAACTGGGTACAGGTCTTAGTTTTCTTCATATTTCATCAAATGCTCTGTATTCTGTCTACATATATCTGAAATGTAGGAATGCTATTATTTTATCTTAAATTATTGTTATTGTCCAATGACTTTGTGGAATAGCACCCTTTCCTTTCATGACATTTAGACCCAGGAATGAACACAGTTTAACAGTAAGTTTACTTGTTTTTAATTATACTTAGAAGTAGTAGTAGTCTATTTAACTCTCTATTGTAGTCCAAGAATTTACCTAGAAAAATGTCTTGATACATGGTAGATAAAAAATATCTGTTGATTGAAGGAAATGTTATAAAAATAATGTGAAATAATTTCACCTTTACTTGTTACATATGCTAAGTATATTTTTCTAGCTATATAATTCTATCTGGCATCTTTCATTGTTATCAATGTAATATTAGACTGTGAAACTCCTTGTCTCTTTTATAATCTAAAATATATTCTGTAAGTATTTGTGGACAGAATTATGGTCAATGAAACAAAAATTGTTTTAATACTATACAGTTGTGATGATTAATTTTGGATGTCAGCTTATTTGGATTAAGGGATTTCTGTATAGGTCCAAAAGCACTGTCTTGGGACATGTCTTTGCAGATGTCTCTAGAAGATATTGGCATTTGGATCAGTGAATCAATTAAAGAAGAGTATGTCTCACCCAAAGTTGACTGATACCTATCTATAGATGTCTCAGTACAAAAGAGCTGCTGAAAGGTCTCTCTCTCTCTCTCTCTCTCTCTCTCTCTCTCTCCCCACGCACACACACACATATGTATACATGAATATATATATGCATTTGTAAAGATGAAGATATTTACAAATCTATTTTATTATATTTACAATGTGCTGAGTTTTAGGCATAATTCTCTACCTCCATATATGCATACTACCTATCTATATCTATCTCTCAGCCTACATCTACCTTCCTGTCTCCTGGAAAGGAACTATGCTTCTTTTCCCACTTTTGTGTTTTGGAACTCTGGCTTCTCAGGTTTCTGCTTGGACTGAGAGTTAATGGTACTGATTTTATCAGTTCTAATGACTTCAAATGTGGGGCCACACTGCTGGTTCCCATTATCCTCTATACTGTTCTAGTCTCATCATGAGACTTCTAGATCTTCATAATGGCATAAAAAAAATTCTTAACAAATTCCATCCTGCATGCATGTGTGTATGTACCTATCATCCATCATCGTCCTACTGATTCTGTGTATTTGAAAAAGCTTGACTAGTCATAGTCATTAAACATGCTGTTGATAAACACATAAACCTTTGCCTGAAATTAGAGCTGTGCAAACAATAATGCTTTTCCTTTCTGCATTTTAGTTTTGGAAATAAATAAGTACTTCTTTATTCTATGCTTGCAGCTATTTGAACAATATAAGCACACAGAAAGAGTTTACATGAAACATAACCCTGACAATCCTTTGTTGAAGTCCTCAGACAAAGCCTGAGGTTTTTCTTTACCTTGTGTGTTCCTGTAGAAGTGACATTTGTTTTTATCAAGATTCCTGTGAGAGCTGAAAAATGAGTGTGGTTTATTTTTCACACTGTTCTGTGTTTTAATCACGGTAAAATAGAATAGCTTTTTTTATTCATGGAAACAAATTTTGAGTACATAAACAGTAAACAATCAAACTGACCAAATATATTTTCAAAATTTGTCCTTTTTAGCATTATGCTTAATGCTTTTTAAAATTCCAATTTAACAAAAAAGACTAGTTTCTATTCTGAGCCACGACTATGTCAGTTCCTATTCAGTGAAGCATGCATATGGAGTCACATTCATATGTTTTATATATTGTTTAAATAAGTGAATGCTTTTCCATTTCTTTTCTTTTTTCTCAACTTACCTAGAAATAAACCCCAACTGAATGTTCTTGAAACAGAGAAACTTACATGATAATGTGTATCCAGAAGCTAGGGAATATCTTCATATTAAAATGAACTTTTACTAGTGGGTTGTTAAGAAAACACCTTTCTTTCTTTTCTATTTAAAATTATGTATTCATTCATTCATTGATTTTTGTTTATTCATTTTCCACCCTGGCTGCAGTTTTCTCTCCTTGCTCTCTTCCCAGTCCCTCTCCCCTCTCCCCTCTTTTCCCACCCCCTACTCCACTCTTCCTTCTTTTATGTTTAGAAAAGGGCAGGCCTCCCTGGATAGCAACAAAACATGGCCTATCAAGCTGCAATAAGACTAAGCACCTCCCTATGCATTGAGGCTGGGCGAGGTGACCCAGTATGAGGAGTAGGGTCCCAAAAGCCAGTAAAAGAGTCAGTTAGAGACAGCACCTGTTCCCACTGTTAGGAGTTCCACAAAAGGACCAAGCTACACAACTGTAACATATACGCAGAGACTTAGGACAGTCCTATGCAGGCTGCCTGTTGGTTCAGTACCTGTGAGCCCCTATGAGACGAGGTTAGTTGATTTTGTGACTTCTCTTGTAGTGTTCTTGACCCCTTTGGCTTCTCTAGTCCTTTCTTCCTCTCTTCTGCTCAGGATTCCCTGAGCTCTGCCCAGTGCTTGGTTGTGGGTCTGCATCTGTTTCCATCAGTTGCTGGATGATGCCTCTCTGATGACAATTGGGCTAGGCACAAACCTGGTCACAGGAGATGGCCAGTTCAGGCTGCAGAGCTGCTATTGCTAAGAAAATACCTTTCTACGGGCTGTATTTTTTCTCATCCATTTTATCTGAGGGATTCACTTCATAAATTCTTTCCTGAGCTGAGAACGCAGTTCAGTGGCTGGCACTTGCCTACTGTGTGTGAGGCCCTGGGTTTGTTCTCCAGCAGCAAAGATCCTACTTCAGGTTCCTTTAACACCTCTTGCTGAATATTGCTCTTTTATGCCTGCCTTTGAAAAATTAAGATTCATATTTTATACTGTCCCATATGAATTCACTATTTGAGAATCTGGTATCTAACCACTGTTGCAACGTTCAGATAACACCACTCTCTTAAAACTTGCCAAGCAATTCCTGAAAAGGAGAAGAGAAAAATAGACAACATCTAATATTTTCGGAAACCAAACCAAACATTTCTTGGACATATTTGTAGATAAGTTGTGCTTCTCTGCTTCCATTTGAACTGAATGGTCATCCATGTGTGAGGAAATAAATTTGAAATCTAACTGAAAGCTTTGGCTGGTCTTCCTGAGTGTCTCATGTATCATCTGGACTTTTAAATTGACTCTACCACACATGGGTGGCTGGGCTCTCCAAATGAAGTTGGCAAGAGGAGATTCTTCTATGTTTGTGTTAATCTCAACTCTCTGAGATGGCAGCTGTCTGTGCGGAGCTTTATGGCGCTTACCAACTTTTGATTTCACTTTTTCCTTTACTCTCAAGCTCTGCTTGATTCTTTCTTCTTAATAGACAAAAGTCCCTGCCCTTTAAGAACTGTAATATATGAATGAATTCCCCAAATCGGATCACAGCAAGGAGAATGCATGGCATGCAAACAAACAAAACCATTCTTTAAATATTCTACCTGAAGAGTTGACCTTTCCTCTGGCCACTACCAGAAAGAAACACACACACATGCACACATACATGCACACACATGCACACATACATGCACACACACATGCACACAAGCATGCATGTACCATGCTAATGTAAAATTAATACTTGTTTATTAAAGATAAATCTGTATCTCTTACTGTCCAAATGAGAGAATAACAAAAATTTGAAGCTTATCCAAAACCAATTCACAGTTTTTAAAAATTATTTATAGAATGAGCACACTGTTCTCTTCTTTCATTTAATTACATATTTATGTGTTATGTTTTATTGCTTTGGGCTGTCTCTCCTCAATATTGCCTGTAATGGAAAAAAAGAGCACACTTTATTTGATCCCTCACGTTGAGTTGAATTGATCAACATTGGTTTACTGAGACATTTTTATGTGTAATTTCTGTAAATAAGCAAATCCAGGTGAATATTTGTGATCTGCTAAGCATAAAGAAAACATATATTTCAATCATGGCATTTTCTCTAAAAGCAAAGCTTTAAAAATATAGTGAAGTGCATAAAATTTGCAGTTTTATTCAATCAAATCTATAAAAAAACATACATTTTTAAATACCCAAATAGTATTTTATAATTTTTCAGTGTTGCAAAAACAAAATATGCCAGCAATGAAATATCAAATATATGGCATAAAAATTCCAGCTTTTGTTTTGGGAAACCACACAACAGAATCTGGTTTATACCACAGGTTATATGATTCCACTCTACTGGTCTTGAGAAATTAATCTTGGTGCAACTTTTGAGTTGGATATAATTACAATTATCTTGACTTTAAAAACTCTGATTTATCATTTTTAGTCCTCACAGGTGCAACCCAGGCTCTTTCAGCATAGTTCTCTTGATGTTATAGAAATTGAAGGTTGTAGTTAAGATATTTTGCTCTTAACATAACATGTCTCTCCTTCAAGTAAGTTTGTCAAAATGTAAAGTACACAAAGGCCAATTGTAATGAACTTCTACTTGTAACATCAGTAACAAAAACATCTTGTTACTACATTTTGCAACACTTTTTTCTTAAAGGCTTATTTTTTTCAAAGGGCTAGAGGCAACAATGTGAAAATAATATTTTATGGTTTATAACACTAAAAGTAAAGGGAAAGGGAATAAGAATAGTTCAGTTTCACTGTGGCATCAGGATCATTCCCCTTCTTAAAGGTGCAGTGTCACTTTTCTGCAATGCTGTGTCTCTGGAGATGGGGGATGGGTGGAAAGAAGAGTAAAAGAGTGACTTGTAGATGGAAGTTCCTGTCCTGCCCAGTCCCACAGCCATTCGGTTTCAAAGAAACACACAGAGGCTTATATTAATTCTAAATTGTTTGAGCTATTAACTCAGGCCTATTAACTAGCTCTTACAACTTAAATTGACCCAAATTCTTGTCTATGTTTAGTCACGTGGCCTGGTACCTTTTCTCAGTAGGGTGTTCTTATCTTACTTCCTCTGCTTCTGTCTGATGACTGCATCTCTGCCATCGCTCTTCCCAGAATTCTCCTAGCCCTGTCATACCATCTAATTTTATTTCAAATACAGTGTTCATTTAACTTGAGTAAAAGTTATATGTACAGTACAAGAAGCCTTTTAATTTCCAAATATTTGGGCCTGCCTTTGAAATGATGCCCTGTCGTTCCTGCATTTTGGTATTTTCTACAACATAACAGCAAATCTCCCAGGTTCAGTATACTAGCACAAGTACATGATGTATGTTAATAATAGTTAATTCTTGAACCCTGTTCAAGGTGAACGAGTTGTTGCAATAGTATTATTTATAAGAAAATGATGAAATCCAGAATCTTGCTTTACTTTCCTTAGCTTTTCTTTGATTTATAGGACATTAAAATGCCGAAGTACACAGCCACTTTTGTGAATAATACCCTCAACCTCATGGCTGTGTTTTCCATCATCATCAGATACAACTTTCTAATTCTGGTAGATACCACATAGCAGTGATTATGTGTTCTCATTGCATCTTATTGGGGTGTCCAGTATCATTTTGTCCATTGTTGTGGATGCTTGCCTTGATTATATGATTGTGTTATTGTTTGCCAGGATTCTCTTCTAAAAAATAACAAAAAAAGAGAATGGATAATGAGTAAATATTTTAATGGCTATATATTTTCTGAGGAGGGACTATAGAAACCATATAAATATCCTGGTTTGCATTATTCTTTCAACTTAAGCATTTTATTTACACATACCACAATAATTTCCTATTCTCTCCAGTGATTGACAATCTTCTTTTATCATTGTTCATTTTGAAGTTCAAATTGTTTTCAATTTGCTAATGAGAGATATATGAAATTAGTCTTCCTTTTTTTCTTCTCTCTTACTAACATATTCACGTGGTATTTTCTCACTTTCTGGCACATGATGAGAGAATATTTCAATCTTCAGACTTTCTGTAGCATCGTTTCAAGATAAGCCTTTATATTTTGACTGAAGAGTCTTGAGTCTCTTGGTAGGAAATGGCATTTAAATACCAAGAAACTTATTGCTTTTGAATGCCACTGTTTACAGAGGGAAATGGAGAAAAATTAGCACATGCAAATGCATACAGATGTATAGGACATGTTACTTCTCTATATTACATAGTTATTAGGTGGGACAGATCTTTATAACAAAAGTCAGAGTGACAGGAGGATCGCCAACAGCATGAATTCTGCTTGAAATTTAACAACATAAGTGTCTCATATGAACAAGGGAGTTACATGGCTTTGGATTCAACTATAAACATCATTGTGCACACTGTAATGAGGAAGGAAGAATATTGGCAAACCCAGACAAGAGAAAGTAACGAGGTAAAGAAAGGCAAACAAGGGTTAGGGGAGTGCTGTGGATGCATGCCAATCTGTCAGAGCTTCTGGAGATTTAGAATTATCTTTCTGTTCCCAGTACTCAGAGTGGGAGTGCCTTACAAATGGAGGGTCCCTTATGGTACTGTTTACCCATTACAGACGGATAACTGCTTCTCAGCCTTCTGAGGTCTCTGGGCCTCAAAATAATCTGCATAAAGTAATCCTTATGACCATGTGGCAGAATTAGGGATGGTATATCTTTGTTCTCTATACATCATCAACAAGATAATTACTTATTTAAATACTACCTCCATGACTCTTTGACATTTGAAAATTTACAGAGGCAAGGTCATTATTTGCTTTTCTTTATAAACAGAGTATAAAGCGGCATTTAGAGGTACCTTGCTCCTACTCAGAGGAAGGAACATACTAGCTTTGAAAACAGAGAGGGAGAAAAGAAATGAATCTTCACAGAGTTTGCTGAATCCCCCTAGTTTAATATTCCTTTGACATTCAATAAAAGTTTCCTGTAACTTTCCACTCCTTATCCAATCAAAGCATGAACCCTCCTTCTTCTGTATGCTCATTCTGATATCTTTCGTGTGACATAAAATATGGATGAATATACTTTTTCTTATTGATCTGTCTTTGCTTGAGAAGCAGTCCATCACTCATTTCTGTGAACGTACACTCCCATTTCCGCCCTGCCTCTGAGATGCTCTGTGAGGAGCCTTCACAGTGAGCACGGTCGGACACTTAACACCTCTTTGCTGTTGCTGCAGAACCAAGTCGTCTCTAACACTTCAGGTTGAGTAACATCGCTGTAGAGACCCTTTCTTTACCAAATTTAATTCAGTACCTGGTGCTGGACACCCCTCCTCAGTAACATCCTTCCTGGTCTCTTGGGCACTCATTACTCTGTACTTAAAGTAACATCCTGGATTGCTTCTCCATCACACACTTGACCTCAAGGCCTTTGCCAAGTCATTTTTTCTCCTCCTTTCTTCTGGTGCACTTGTCACCATCTACCCTGTTTGGCTCAGCTTATTGGTTTTGAGCTTGAATAGTTTCTGAAAAACAAGGAAGAGAAGGAAAAAAAGATAAATTATTGTTTTTATTCTTTCTTCTACTTGCTTAGTATATTTCAACTTTCTAAGTGGGAACCTCAGTATTGTAAGAAATGACATAGTGGACCCTTTTATTGTGTAACTGTCAATGTGTGTTTATAATGCAGGTTTTAACTAATGTGAGTGAAGCAGGATGCAATGGAGAACAACATAACATGTCCTACAATATCAGGATCGATTCATGCCCTAAAAATGACAGGGGTTGTGCAGCTGATATCATATGTGGACCTGAGGCCTGACTAATTTCTCTCTGTGTCTCTCTGTCTCTATCTCTCTGTCTCTGTCTCTTTCTCTCTCTCTCTGTGTGTGTATGTATATGTGTGATCATGAGAATGCATATGTATGATGTGTGTATGGGTTTTTTTGTTAATTAAAATTTTTCATTTATTTTACATCCCAATCACAGTTTCCCCTCCCTGCTCTCCTCTCATCCCACATCCCCCTCCCCCCCCCCCCGTGTACCTTCCCTCATCTTCTCCTCCTCTCTGTTCAGAAAGCGGCAAGCCTCCCATGGGTGTCAACAAAGCATGACACAGCAAGTTGAGGAAAGACCAAGCTCCTTTCCCTGCATCAAGGCTGCTATTTTGTGGGTGCGGGACTACAGTACCCTGGCATACAAGTGGCTGTCAGAGTGCAACTTGAGTGACATGCCTTTGTTTGCCTCTGTATGTGTCAGGCTAGTGGACCCATGACTTCTGGGGTGTCTTTGGTCTCTGTCTCCCTCCTTGCCACAGGGCTGCTGGGATTACATGTGAGTGCTACTAAGTTTATCTTCTTTATGAAGATTCTAAGGATCCAAGCTCAGGTATGAGGCAAGTGCCCTTCCGAGCCTTTGCCCTAGTCCAAATCTTAATTTTCATCTTAAACAATTTAAAAACTGCTCTACGCTGTATCACTTATCTCAGCAAGTGTACTAATATTTTGAAGTAGTTGAAATGAATGCCCTTCCTTTTACACTGTGGCGGTGCTGCAACTAACTAAAATGTGTGGTCTGCAGCCTATTTTTTCAAAACTTGTAACTTGTTAATCCTTAGAATTCAATATTAGAATAAAAAATGAAGATTTTAAATAGGAAAAACAAAGTATATACAAAAATTCTGAATCAACAATCTAACAATCAACTGATGATAAAACCGATTCCCACAGAATAGAGCTTTGATAAGTTTTAGGTCAATCTTTCTTGAAAATATTGCTAATCATTTGGGTCTTTATAATGCTGATATGATATATAGTCTAGAACATATTTACTGTGATTTGATCAAGGCTATTTTGTTTCACATTTCTGTACTTTTAAATAAAATGTAAACCAGGGTCAACTTTATTGGCAGGAGAGCTGGCTGTGACCATAGCAACTTCTTTTCGATAAATGTGGTTGATTTTAAATAATCATCAATGGTTTCTTTTGGGGTTCTCTATGGTTTTTTATTTATCTCTGTCTAAAGATGAGTTTTGAAAAACATGTTTAGTTTTATGTAGATAAATCAGAACACACTATCGCTTTAGAATGGCACTGTATTTTTCAGTGAGTTGTAAGCTGTCATTTCTCCATTTATTTCAATAATTATAATTTCTAAGACCAGTTCATTTCCGGCATATATTTGCTGGTATTCTTGTGATAGGTGATTATCTGCATTATATAATTGTAGATGCTGGTTGCTTTAGCAACAAAATGCCTGATTTAAATTTAGAATCCCATTTATTTTCTGTCACTTTATTCTTTACTGCTAAGAGAAAAGCTATTTTCTGTTAAATAAAAAAAATAAAAAGAGATACTATCATAATGGGTGAACTGTCAGCATTTGGTCTTTGTTTCAGTTTAAGCTAAGGAGAGAAGGAATAGCTACTTCTGTTAGAGAATAAAAGACATTCCTATGTGGGTAGGCTCTGTGCTGGAGAGGTGCATACAACATGATGCCATTCCTGAGTCATTTTATCCTCTGGGATGCTGTCAATGGCATCAATGGAACTTATTTTAACAAAATGAAACCTTAGACAGGTAGGAAACTGTCTTAGTAAGGAGTCTTTGATCATGCTTACCTAAAGGGTGGAAGGGCTCACTTTGATGAGCATAGTCTCATACAACATGGGTTTAAGTTTCATTTGAGTCATGAATGAGATGAAGAAATTAAATGGCAAGAATTGAATTGAGGGTATAGCAACTGGAATTTATGACATTGTTGATGTTAAGGGTGACAAAATTAGATTTATGCCAAGAAGACATACCACCATCATTTTCAGAGTTGTTCTCTATGCTAGGCCTAAGGACAGGGGCACAATCTCTTATTAGATTTCTCTAAACTAATATCTAACTCTACAGTGCTGTGGAATGCTTAGACTAAAATTATTTAAGGACAAAATACAACAGGAAGTTATATTTTTGAGAAGAACAAAAGAATTAACAGAATGAAATCTTTGGAAACCCTGTAAACTTATCAGTCATCATGGCTCATGTTCACAATGCCAGCAGTGTGGAAGTGGAGACAGAGCATCCCTGGAGTTCATGAATCAGTCAGCCAAGGCCACTGGGGAGCTCAAGGATAATGACAATCCTCGCCTCCAGGGAGGTTGATGATGTTTCTATGCTGACATCTGAGGTTGTTGTTCTGACCTCCACATACACCATCCTCTTGAATACACACAGACACACAGACACACACAGACACAGACACACACACACACACACACACACACACACACACACATAAAAACTAAAAAAAAAAAAATTCAGAAAATGCTCTATCTATGTCATGACACCATGCTTACTTTTAGCATTCTGACTTGTTTTCAACTTCTGGATAAGTATTTGTGTAGCATTGCGTTCACCTTCTAAGACTCTCAAGGTTAATACGTTTATGAAGAAAATAACATTACTTTCACATAGGAGTTACTAAAAGATGAAAAAATGTGGCTAACTGCACACTGGTGAATAATCCAGACAGTGGCGAAGGGTCAGTTCTCCCGCCGTAAAGTAGGTAGGCTTAGCTTCACTCTCCCACTCTAGCCTTTTCTTTCTGGAACTAATTGTGATCCTGGAAAAATGTGGTCTCAATGTGGATTCTAATTTCCAGCTTTCAACTGACTGCTCCCAGGAGGTTATAGAAAGCACTATGTGTTTCTTAGCAACAATCTGCGATGGGTTAAGCTATGTCTTTCCCCTGATAAATATTTCCAAACATTAGATGTCACTTTATCAAAAGTCAAATGCGGAAGTTTTCCTCAGCAACTGGAACTAGCGATATTATACTCAGTCCATGAAGGGCTGAAGAGAATTTGGAGATTCATCCACCTGAATGCTGCAAGACAGGGTGGATGATAGAAATGATTTCATGTTGCCATTCCAATGGACCAATGGGAAATCCTGTCTCCATCTTTCCCCTTCCCTTCACCTCAAATTTTGTGAAAATTTAAAGGGTCTAAAGCAGGTTACCTCAGTTCCCCTGGGTTTAGGGACCCTAGTGTAAAAGTCACAGGGGCCATGGAAGGCATCTGGACATTTGCATACCTGTGAGACACTGCCCATTAGCCACCAGGTTGGTAGGGACTCCTTCTAATTTGGGAACAAAAGTGTAACACATTGATGTGTGATTCTTCTCTGTATGCTGTGAATATGTCTTTTTATTATCATTGGTTAATAAAGAAGCTTCTTTGGCCTATGGCAGGGCAGAATATAGCCAGGCTGGAGGAGAGAGAGAGAGAGAGAGAGAGAGAGAGAGAGAGAGAGAGAGAGAGAGAGAGAGTAAATGGAGTCAGGGAAATGCCATGTAACCACCAAAGGAGAAAGATGCCAGAACAGAAACTTACTCGGTAAGCCACAGCCTTGTGGAGATAGACAGATTAATAGAAATGGGTTCGCTTAAGGTGTAAGGGTTAGTTAATAAGAGGCCTGAGCTAATAGGCCACACATTGGTGTAATTAATATAATTTCTGTGTGATTATCTGGGTCTGAGCAGTTGGGAAACAAATGAGCAGTCTCACACAACACATCTTCCACCTCAAATGTGTCTGAGATAATTTGGTATAAACATGATCACAAATCTAGAATGTCAGAAACAAAAGGATGGAGATTGTTCCTCAGACAACTACAAATTTCAAACCCACTTAAATTCTTTAAATAAAAAGAAGGGAAAGTACAAAGGGAAGCAAAATATAATAACTAAACCTCTACTGTTACTTTTAATAATTACATGTGACTCAGGGGATCTTTTATAACAAACAGTAGAAATGTGAAGTGCCAGTATTGCTATAACAAAGATATGTTTTAGATTCGTTTTAACAATTTAACTTCATAATACACAAGCAAATTAAATATTAGACACTACTACTATTAAAGTAACATTGTATATGGGGTAGGGGTCGCAAACATTTAGCTTCCTGTTAGAGCTAGGACTATACACAGATATACTAGATTCATTTATTGTGCTTATGAAGCATGATTTTGATTTAAGTGCCATAATAAGGCAAGGAATAATTACGTTTCTGTTGTTCACTTAAACCTCTCTGTCCTGTTATTCTGAGAAAATTAGAGCATTTCTTTTGGATATGGAAGGTTAAAAAATCATTTTAGATTCTGGGTAATTTGACTGTGTACTAAAAACTTTATCAGAGAGACTGAGATTTACATAAAATAATCTCTTTATGTCCACTCATACTCCAGACTTCTCAACTTTTTACTCTGTTTCTCATAATTCCAAGGAAAAATGGAAAAGCAGACCTCTTAAGTTTTGTTAGCTCAATTTCCCTTATCTTTACCTAAGTGATAAAGAAAGGCAGTATGTAGAATTGTAACTATAATTTTCTTTATATTTCTTGAGCTTGCCTTCAAGACTCAAGATTATTTTGTTTGGGCCATAGAGTTGACTCTGAGAGTAAAATACTTGTCACACAAATCTGAAAACTGGAGTCTGGATTCTAAGAACTTATGTAAAGAGCCAGGTGCAGTATCTCACATCTATAATCCCAGTGCTTCTATTTTTGGATGGGATTGGAGGCAGAACGAGGAGAATGGCTTTTTCTGGAAGCACTTGGGCCAGCTGGTCTGTGGCATATAGTATTCGAAACCACTAGAAGGACCTGCCTCAGAGCAAAAGGAAGGTTAGAACTGACTTCTATAAGTTGCTCTCTGACATCCATATATGCGCTTGTAAACCCAGCCCCCCCACACACATTGCACACACACACACAAACACATGTATACAAAATGTACACACTCACACTCTTTCTTTCTTTTTCTTTCTTTCTCTTTCTTTCTTTCTTTCTTTCTTTCTTTCTTTCTTTCTTTCTTTCTTTCTTTCTTTCTTTCTTTCTTTCTTTCATCCACCTCAGTTCTTTTGAACTCAGTGTTCACCCTAATTTCTCTTCCCTCCCCTTTCTTCTCCTTGAGATAGGGTGTAGCCCAGGCTGGTCAGAAATTTACTATCTGCCTCCACCTCCTGAAATCATAAACCTTGTTGTACCTAATTTGTTACAATGTGAAAACTGGGGAGTGAAGAAGTTAATGCCAAATATCCCAGGTGTTCAAATTTCTGCATGAAAACCCTGGAAGCAAGGGAGCAACTGTGAGCCTGTGTGTTGCACACTTAGATCTCCTGCACAGCTGTATAAAGGCAGCATTACACAACACAGTCTTGGAACCATTCTGGCATTCTTGCTTTGTGGGTGACTGAGAGGAACTGAGTTAGGATAGGAGGCTATTTAGTGCAAGCAATGAGGTTTCAATGTACACCAAATGCTTAATTTCTCTAAAAATCTAGTGTGGTATCTGTTCCATGTTTTGCATTTAATAAACTCTGTGAAGATGTTCCAATTATAGTGGAATTAAGGAATTGATGTGCACTGGCTCACATTTAGATCTACGCTAAGCTCTTCATTTTCTTAATCAGAATCAGACCTTTTATTTTAACCAGGTTGTTAAGTGCCTTCTTTTCCGTCTCCTTTGCCAATTATCTGCTGCAGAGCTTTGCTTACTCTGTCCTTTTGCCAAAAAAAGAAAAAAAAGTATATTGATTTGGTAGCACTGTACTTTCTTTTTGATTCATCCTTCTCTCTATCTTTACATGCTGAAATCTCATCCATTTTTCAAAATTGCTTTTTAAATATGTTTTAAATTGAAACAAAATCACATCACTCCCCCACTTTTCTCCCTTTCAGGTATCCTGTTTCTAACACCTCACATATTCTTAACCCAGTTTTAAGTTGATAGCGCCCATTATTATTACTATTATTATTTATTATTATTATCAGCAGCAGCAGCAGTAGCAGCAGTATCACAAGTACATCTATCATCTATCCATCCGTCTGTCTATCTATCTATCTCTCTATCTACCTACCTACCTATCGATCTATCTACCTATATCTATATTTATCTATCTTGTGTATGCATACATATATAAATACAATCTGCTGAGGTTTTTTTTTTGATACTTGTGTGTATGGATTCAGGAATGACCACTCCAAATTGGATAGTCAATAAGGAGACTCATCCAAGGGAGAGGCTAATTCTCTCCCTCCCAGTAGTCATCAGCTGCCTTTAGTGCTTTGTCTGGGAATAGAACCCAAGGAAATTTCCTCCTTTCTCATTTATATGCCCGTTGGTATTTCTGTTGTCCCAGTGAGGCTTTAGTAGCCATTTCTGGGACAGACTGCTTCACAGCACTTTCTGGTATTCTGGCTCTTACACTCTTCCTTCCCTCTCTTTTTCCCTGATCTACTGATGCAGGAGCTGTGACACAGATATGTTCACTGGGTCTTGGCTTCCCACAATCTGTTCATCTCTGCCTTGTGCCCATGTTGCGGTTGTCTCTGATGGTCTCTATTTGTTGTAAACAGGCTGCAGTGACGAGGGGTGGTGGTTCCACGTACCCGTGGGAGAGTTTCCCCTAAGAGTTTGCCACTGTGAGGCTTCCAATTGTCAGTGCAATTGCAGTTCAGTTTTTGTTCCCTCCGAATTCCTACAGCATTTTGGCCTCATTTTTTTTATGTTCACTCAATTTGGAATCTTTTGAGTATAAGTGATCTTTCCTTCATTAGCTTGTAAGCATCTTTTGTGTGCAAAATAATCTATTTCATGTTTGGAGCAGATTCTAATTCAGTTCCATGAACATAATGGTCATTTAATACTTATTTGTTGAATATATGGTAAAGGTTACATAGAACTAGCTATTGCTTTCATGGTCATTTGTTGTCTAACAGGAACCCTCAAGCAATCCCAATAAAGTGTAACAGCATATTGAATCTTCACCATTAAAACATAGGTCTCAGGGATGGAGAGATGGCTCAGAGGTTAAGAGCACTTGACTCTTCTTCCAGAGGTACTGAATTGAGTTTCCAGCAAGCACACGGTGACTCACAACCATCTGTAATGATATCTGGTGCCATCTTCTGGCCTACAGGGACACATGCAGGCAAAACATTATATACCTAATAAATAAATAAACCAAAAACAAAACAACATAGGTCTCTATGCACCCTGCCTTGGCTTTTCCAGCTGTCTGCAGCCTATTGATGCTGTCTCTTTTTAATGTCTTCTCACATTAGCCAAGAAACACGAAATGGATGGTTAGGGCTAGCAATGCTTAAATATCAGGGTCCACTAAGGTCTCCTACCTACTAATCCCCAAAGTCAAAACATTCATTTATTTATGGTGCTCACTCTTGTTTGTCTTTAAGTTTAGTTTTTAGTACTCCTATCAATTTGGATGAACTGAAATTTTTACCTCTCTTGGCAACACAAAGTTGTCGACTTTTGAGTTGTGCTGTCGGTGCTTTATTTTTTCCTTTATTTGGAAGGTGTCTTTCGCTACCTTTGCTCATTTGATAAGATGATTGCCTTTGCTTCAAATAAACTAGCATTGAAAAATGAGAATTAAGTTTGAATCAGGTTTTATAGGTGATGTTACTGAGATTCAGTAGCTTAGTGAGTAATAGGATTCAATGGACAGAACCATGACTTGAGTTTTCTATCCTTGATAATATGGGCAGAGAAAAGGTTAAAAACAAACAAAATAGATCACTTTATCTCTTGAGAATTAGAAATGATTTCACATAACTGGGTTGCTCATATTCCTGTGTTCAATTTTTTTTTTGCCTTTAGCTAAGACAGTTGAAAGTGATATAGGGAAATCACAGAGAGCTTTGTATTTGTGATAGTATCTGATACCTTACAAATGTCCCAGGCATGTATAACATTGGTGAAATTTAGGTAGCCTTCTAGGGAAAATTAATTGTTTAATCTTCATAAAAACAACTTTTCAAGAATCTCAGAAATTGCATGTTAGAAGGCAGGAGATTGGGTTTTATATGGAGATTATGAATCTCCAGTGAGTTGGGCAGCCAACCTATCAGGAATTTTCTGTGTATAATTCTGGATCCCTGTATTGTGTTTTGACACAGCTACCACATGTCAAGATGAGTGATTTATATTTTAGGGAGGAGCTAGAACAGTGATTCTCAACCTATGGGTTGAGACCCCTTTGGGGGACAAATTATCCTTTCACAAGGTCACTTAAGACCATTGGAAAACACAGATATTTACATTACGATTCACAATAGTAGTAAAGTTACAGTTATGAAATAGCAAAGAAAATAATTTTATGATTGGGGTTACCACAACATAAGGATCTGTATTAAAGGATTACAGCATTAGGAAGGCTGAAAACCACTGGTCTAGAGTAAACCTCCATGTAGGTATGGGCAGATAGTCTATGGCTGTCATGAGGGAAGGTTTCAAACAACTTGCTACAGCGAAAGCTGTAAAGACAAGTTGCTATCAGCTAAAGCCTGCCTTTCATGTTTCCTCTGGTTTTCTTGGAGTTGACAGTAAGCTTATTTTAGAGTAGTGGATTCATCATTGCTAGCATATAATTTACTTATTCAACTCTAAATCCATTGGTGCAAAAGATTACAAAATGGGAAAAATTTTGTTGGAATGCATAGAATGGGTCACAAGTGGAAAAAGGGAAGTATTTATCTCTTGAGCGTTCGAATAACCTCTGTTCAGAAACTGAAGCCCAATCATGCAGCCTGCTTAAGAGAAAAAAGGGCATATGAGCCCTGCCATTCACAAGAATATCCTTGAAACTTCCTGCCCCTTCTGGACTGTGAAGTCCTTTAGGACAGAAATCTTACTTCTCTCTCAAGAAAGCACCTGCAGCCTTGGCTTTGAAGAATCTGTTGAACAAAGAAATACATGAATTTAATAATGTTTCTGCATCATAATACAAGTCAAAATACAAGTCTAAATTGACCATGCATTTGTCTCCTTCCCTCCCTCCCTCCTTCCTTCCCCCTCCAGCCCTCTTTCCTTCCCATCCTCTTTCCTTCTTTTCCCCTCACCCTCCCTTTCTTTTTCTTTTCACCTTTCATTCCTCTCCACTCCCTTTTTATTCTTTTTATTTCAAGAAAACAATGTGTCAATTGTGCAGAGATGCCCAGATCCTAGCACAGTGCTCCATATAAAAAGTCACAGATTTCTTCATTGAATGAAGAAAAATTCAATCTCGTCTTATTTCTTTGGATCCTCATGTTAGAAGGTATGGCCTGTTGAGAATATTTAGTTCTACTTTGCTACCGCTAATAATTGTATCTCTCCCTGTGAAGCATACCCCACAAGCGCCATTGCTCCTTATTAAGGTGTAACACGTTCCTTATTGGGATAAATAGGACTTGATTGTCAGTAGGCAAAAGATCCTTGAGGAAGACTGTTTCTAAAGCTGTTCCCCGTTCAACAGCTTTACTCCTCCTCCCTTGAGTTGCTGCAACCTGTGTTGCCTCTTACAAATCAGCCTCAGGTGGTCTAAGGAGCACTGGGTCCTCTTCGACTGCTGTCATTGTGGCAGAGCTACTCAAAAAAGAAGCACGAGCCACTACAGCAGCTGGAGTGGTTTTTAAGAAAGTAATTAGGACTCATCCTACTAGTGACAGATAAATATTAAAGCAATATTTGCTCTGATACTCATTTTCTTCTGGGTTCCTAGGGTTTCTTTCCTGTTCCTTTGACACTTACTTGTTGCTGTGAAAATCAGTGAACATCTCCTGTTTTTGTATTTCTCCCCTTTAAGTAGCTAGAAGTAGAATCGGTATGCTCTCCAGTGAAAGAAATGAGAGTCGCAAACAAAGGCTATAGGGAAGATATTATATTTAATTCTGTCTTTTTTGATTACCAAAAAAGATTCGCTTGAACTTAAACAAGTTACTCTTTGTGTGTGGGTGTGGTACTGCAAATCTGTCACCTTGAAATGAGATGATCAACTGTAAAGATAAAGAAGGCTTCAACACAGTGGTGAAGATAAAGGTATCTCCATGTCTCATCCTCTCATAATATGTGTGTGTGTGTGTGTGTGTGTGTGTGTGCGTGCGCACGCATTCTATAGTGCCAGCAGACAATTTGGAATAGTAGGAGGCAAAGTGTGACTTTTCTGCTTAGTTGCCATGGAACCCAGTCCATACAAAAAGAGCAGGGTAGTAAGTGACAACGTTTTGAGAAGGAAGAATGTGCCTTTCTTCCTGTTTAGATCACTGTTCAAGCAATTGCCTTCTCAATGCGAGGGCTGTGGATGCCGGGTCAGCTGTTACAAACCTCACTGATGGTGCTTACAGTACAGGTGAAGTGTAAGGAAGCAGAAGAAATTAAAGAAAGCCAGGGTTGGCATGGTAGCATGCAGATGCAGTCACTGGAACAGAGTATAATGATTTGAGTAGACTTCAGAATTAAAAATCATGTCAGGGAAGCTTTCAAGCCACCGATGTTTTCATTTAATAAAGGATTTTCTTCAAACTATAGAAAATGTAATTATGAGAAAATTAAATAAGCATTATTTATTTATTTTTATGTAGTAACAGTTACAAGATGAAAAATCAAGTATTGGTACTTTTTTTTAATGGCAGGAAGATTAATTGTTTTACCTAGACACCCTTAATGTGTCACTTTGAGATGATGCCCATACATCTCACATTAGTGTCAGAAAATGTAGATTATAGAAAACTCAAAGTTGTTTTTCTCCTAAGGGCTTACCTCTCTCTCTCTCTCTCTCTCTCTCTCTCTCTCTCTCTCTCTCTCTCTCTCTCTCTCTCTCTTTCTCTTCTTTCGGTGTTTTGAGACAGGTTTTCTCTTTAGCTTGTCCTGGAACTTGCTCTTATAGGCCAGGCTGACCTCGAATTCACAGAGATCTGACTGCCTCTGCCTCCCGAGTGCTGGGATTAAAGTTGTGTGTCACCACTGCCTGGCAGGGCTTACCTTTCTATTCAGATAGGGAAATTCTCTTTAGAGGCTTCCTTTGAAAACTTCCTAGGGCTGTCATATCATAGGACAGTCAAGAGTGAAAGTAAAATTACATGTTCAACTCTCTAGGTTCTGTAAGAGAGGCTACCAGGTGAGAAGTCATTTGAGTGGATTGGGTACCACTTCTGCCACAGGTCCAAACACTTGCTTTTCACAGGACAAAGTGTTTGGTGGAAAGTGGTGGGTCAGGCATATTTCTCTTCACTTTGTTGATGTGGAATACATAATTTAAATAATTATTTCGTTGATGACACTGGAGTAGGCTATCTGTACTCATCCACTGCCTTTCTGGTCTTCTATCCACATGGTTATATATTGTATAGGAAACACAAAAATAATCACAAATCAAGTATTAACATATCAACTTCCTTCCACCCTGCTTTAGTAACCCTAATGGATTTTCATTTTCAGTGTCTATAGGGTGGTTAGGAGAAAGTAATCCACACTAAATTGTTTAAGGAAAAGAGAGAAATCCCTTCTTTTCTCTTTGTTTCCCATTCTTTCTATTTGACATGGAATAGTTTTCTCTATATCTGGTTGTTGCAGTGAGTTTGGGTCCCTAGACCCAAGTATTATAGATGGCTTTCAGGCAATGTAAATTTAATTCTTAGAAACAAAGGCTGAAATCTGAGGCTGTGGTACAAAGCCATTGGTGTCTTCAGATGCTGGCTTTTGACTTGTACAGAAACAGTGCCTCGAATAGGTGTCTTCTTATGGTGGGGTGCACAGAACCACTGGGGTCTCCTTAGTTATAACACTAGTTTCCTTTATGACTCAGTTAGTTCCCAAATGCTCCATGTACAGTAATGCTTTCATCTTAGAGTTAGAATTCCAGTGCATACATTAGAGCCGAGTACCAAGAATTAGTCCACAACATGGGAATACAGAACTCTAGCAAGGTTCCATTGCACAACTTGTCTTATTACCAAAATTAAATTCTGTCAATAAAAACAAGGTAATATCTTCACTTTCTTCAGCAAATATATTTGTCAATGTGTTTTCCCCCCCAAAAGCCTGAAGTTTTATGTGTATCAGATGTTCTGGCTATAAGCCTATTTCTATTCATATTTAAATTTCAAATAAGAAATTTTATGTTTTTCCTTGAAGTAGAGTTACTTCACTATCCATACCCTTGGCCTCCATCCAGCCCTTCCCAGGTACCCTCTTCCCAACGTCTCACATGCCTGTCCACCTCTTTTCTTTTATTCTTATTGTCACATCCTTTTTTTGTTTGGTTTTTTTTTTTGTACCAGAAAAGGGAGATCTTTATTCAATGTCAACATTTATCATTTCCTTTTCATCTCTCAAAACTCCTCTGTAAGTCCCTCCCATTCTCTTTCAAATTCAGCATTTCTGCTTGCATCAACAGTGATTGCCTGCATATATGTATTTATATACACATATATGCCCAAATATAGCCTGTTGAACCTATATAATGCTACTAGTATGTATGTTGTCAGGGTTGACTTTTTGCTCCTGGCCTTACTCAGTTGCCTGTAGTTCTGTGTGTAGGGTTGAGTCTTCATGGCCTTTCCCCTGTGCAGCTTGGCAAACTGTTGATGTTGTCTTTGTTCAATTGAGATTTGGGCAGACATTTTGGTGAGACTTCATGGGGATAGCTTCTGATGTTACCAGGAGACACAGTCTCACAGTAAAGTCCCTGAATTCTGGTTCTTACAATCCTTCCACACTCTCTTGGCAATGTTTTTTGAGCTTTAGGAATGGGGATGTTTTGTAGATCTATCCATTGGACTGGGCACTACACCTCTGCATTTTTATTTGTTATGGTTTTCTATAGTGGTCCATAATAATCCCTAATAATGATCTTTAGACATTTGTCCTTAAGCCCACAGATCACTTCTCATCTAGGAAACTTCTCTGTGCAACAGACCTACATACATTCTTCTTAATAACAACTTCCAGTTTCAGTTAGGTATATTGTTCATAATATGAAGTCTATGTGTTGTCTCCTTTACTGTAACCATGGCCCAGGCGGTAGGCAAAGTTTTTGCCAATGAGCTGCAAAAGGAATTTCTTTTTTTTTTTCTGTTTCTATCATGTTTATTCTCCGAACAAAACTCATTTACTAATACCTTAATGGTTTACATGAATGATCATATATATTTCATTATTACATTTTGTCCTTTTATTATAAGATGGCTTTGTAAGATTTAATAATTTTTTTTCTTTTCCAAAGCAATGTATTTTAAGTTCCATTTTACAATACATTTTTTGACTTCCACTTTAAATTTAAGACATTCCTAAAGTACATAGACTGGTTTATATTTGGCAGTCCAGTTCACAATCACATGTCTGTCAACCGCTAATTTGCTCATCAGCATTCAAAAAAATCAAAATCAACAAAATACTATACAGGATCCAGACTCCCTGTATATTTTCCTTCATTACATGGCTTTTTCTTTTATATTACCTTTACTCTCTCTTTAAAGACGACTTTATAATTTTTAATCTATTTCTTTCGATGACTGCCCATACC